>BLSH010022528.1:157997-183361 GCA_018402905.1 Glandirana rugosa
AGATAAGGGGACAATGGTCGTAGGACTGTGGCGAAGAGATGGAGAGTAGCCGTCGTATCTCTAGGGACACGTTGCGAGAGGACAGACCATGGACGATGAGAGGTAGAGAAGCGGTGTCAGGATGCTGGTAACAGGGGAATAGACAGGATTAACGGCGGAGCTATCACACCATGCGACCTACTCCATGAGCTGCAAGCCACGCCCTATGAAAGGAATTTTAGTTTGAGATGTAATATAACCTCTGTATTTGGATGATTGTGTTTCAATGATTCTAGGCAGTTATAAGAAAATATTGTCAACCCTCACAACATTTCTAAATTCTGCCCAAAGTATTATGAAAGTATGGTTTGAAATTCTATTTTCTAGGTTAGAACTAGGGCAGTTCTAATAAACCCCTTCCTGCTACAATTTTCTACATCAAAGATTCCTTTGGATGGTACCTAACCATGAGGATATGATAGTCTATCTCAGCCTTTCAACCAAAGTGCCTTGAGGTTTCTTCTTGGGCGCCTTGACAAAATGTCTAAAAATTACCCAAAAATCATATACAAACTGGTGTGTGGATAAAGGCTGCCTTTTAGTTACACAAAGCCACGGGTTTTAATTTTGCGCCTTTACAACCTTCTAGCTGCCAGTGTCCTAATGACCAATGGCATCATCAGTTGAGGATGTCGGTTGTCCGCATAGCATCCTTGTTTGACCCTCCCCTGCCCCCCAGACACCAGACACTATACAGCTAAAAAGCTTTCAAACCCTGCTGTCCCTAAGAGCCCTTTCTCACAGGGGCTTCTCCAAGCATCAGCGGTAAAATGCGCTTTTCCGCCATTCGGGCAGCAGTGGGTCGCTTTTAACCCGTAATAAGGGGTTAAAAATGTGCTAAAAGTGACATTCATTTCAATGGGCAGTGGAGGAGCGGTGTAAACATCGCTGCAGCACCGCCCCAAAAATGCTGTTTGCATGAGTTTGTTTCCTCTCCTGCAAGCGCACCGCCCCAGTGTGAAAGGACACAGTGACTTTAATTAAGAGGCGCTTTACAGGTGCTATGTTTAGCAAAAAAAGCCTGTAAAGCACCTCAGTGTGAAAGGGATCTAACAGCTTCTGACGCCACTAATGATCAGTAACCAGAGTGGTTCCCAAACATGTCAGCTGTAATATAGTGATACAGGCTGAAAGCTGAAGTAATTTATTCAGAGACCACTGATCCTCTCTTGTTCTGGGACAATGTCATATGACATCTTGCAGCGATGACGGGCACGTTGTAACTGTGGGACACTGCATAACCCCAATCTCCATAAACGGCCCACATCCACGGCTCGTTATCCACAGCTGATCACATGTAAACAAGCAGATGCTGTTTATTGGCTGACCGACTGAGGAGAGGAGAGACGATCAGCAGCATCTCCTCACAGGGGAGACCTGTATAGGTAATCAGGGCACTAATCAGTGCAGCCAAAACAGTGCCCATCAATGATGCCATGATGTGCCCATCTGTGATGCCAACCTATACCCAGTGACCGTCTGTGCCCATCAGTGATGCCAATCATTGTCGCCTATCCGTGCCACTTAGTGCCGCCTATTTTTTTCTCAAAATTTTCGGTCTTTTTTGCCAAAAATAAAAACCCCAGCGGTGATTAAATATCACCAAAAGAAAGCTCTATTTGTGGTAAGAAAATGAAGAAAAAAAATCCATTTGGGTACAGTGATGCATGACCGTGCAATTGTCATTCAAAGTGTGACAAGGCTGAAAATTGGCCTGGGCAGAAAAGGGGTGAAAGTGCCCAGTATTGAGGTGGTTAAATAGGTAATCATTATAATAATGTTACCCCCTAGGCTGAATAGTGAGACAACACAGTTAAGAAAAAACACTTGCAAATCCACTTGCACCTGTGCTCTTGGGACCACCTGTGTGCATAGCACTGTGGTATGTCTTTTAGAATAACGTAGTATTTACTACATTGCTAAGACACTTCAAGACATGCAAGTCAGGCAGGAGCCAGAATTCAAAAAGGTACAGGGAATCTTTGATTTACCTTGTCCACATCACTGGTAACATCCAAGATCCAGGGCTTTGCCCATCATGGTAGGCATAGCTTCAGAGGTCTGGGAGCTATAGGCATATGCCACAGCCCTGGACATGTATATCATCCTGCAGCCAAGTACACTCATTGCACGAACTGCAAAGGTGAGCCTCATGACTGCAGGGTTTTGGTATGGTTGTCAAGGTGTATGAGGATCACTGAACTGAAAACTGCTAATGAGCCATGAAGCAAGTAAGCAGTCAGATCTAGATAGAAGAGTCAATTAAAAGGAGGCCATTAAAGCGGTTGTATACCCAGGCAACGGAACCCCCCCTCCGCAAGACAATTGCTGCATACTAGCACATTATGAAATACTCACCTTGGAACGAAGATCCGTTAGGGCTGCTTGATCCCCTCAGAGAGTGGACATCTTCCCTCAGAGAACATAACTCCTAGGAAGTGGGAAGTCTAAATTTTTTATTGGAGAATACAAAGAAAAAAGCAAATGAATCCAATACCTAGTAAAAATGTCTAAAGTAGAAGTGAGATCTTGCTTCCGGTACACGGCTCTGGTGCTTTGACTGGCCGGAACAGCGAGAAGTCAATCCTGCGCATGGGGGCCAGTCTGTCCGGCGCTATGCGCCAGGCCTTTGCCGGGACATCGCGGCGCATGCGCCGGGACATCGCAGCTGCTTGCAGGGAGAATATCTCCTAAACCGTACATAATAATTATAGGCTTACCTGTAGGTAAAAATCCCTTTGGAGGGTATACAACCACTTTAAAGTTTGGTAAAATTATAGTAGGACAATCTCCTACAACAAGGAGAATATGTGGATTATTTAAGGACACTAGCAAAAAGATGAGACACAAAGTAGTGCTGAGAAACAGTATTGTTCTGGAATTGCCATAAAACCCGTGACCCTAAAGAAATTTACAATACAGTTGAGAGGAGATGTTTAAGAATATCAGAATCTAATACACTGACTATTTTCATTTAGGTGCCATTAAGCATGCCACAATGGGAAATATAGAAAGACAAGGAGCACTACTGTAAACACAGTCAATGCTGTAGCAGAGTCCTGAAATTTTTGGGAAGCTGAATATTATCAGTAAATAATCCATTCCATATCCACTTACCAACCGGGCCACTTTTTTACATTTGGTGGTTACAAAAACATTTCTTTTGCTAGAAAATTACTTAGAACCCCCAAATATTATATCTTTTTTTTTTTTTTTCCAAACATCCTAGAGAATAAAATGGCGATTGTTGCAATACTTTTTGTCACACGCAGCGGTCTTTCAAGCACGATTTTTTTGGAACAATTTTATTTTTTTGAGTTAAAAAATAAAATAAATTTAGCCCGATTTTTTTGTATATTGTGAAAGAGGATGTTACGCCGAGTAAATAGATACCATACATGACACGGTTGAAAATTGCGCGCACTCGCGGAATGGCGACAAAGTCCGGTATTTAAAAAGTTCCATAGGCGACGCTTTAAAAATTTTTAACGGTTACCAGGTTAGAGTTAGAGGAGGTGTTTTGCTAGAATTATTGCTCACACTCTGGCAATCCCGGCAATACCTCATATGTGTGGTTTGAACACCGTTTTCATATGCGGGTGCGACTTACGTATGCGTTTTCTTTGCTGTGCGAGCTCGCGGGGACGGTGGCGATTTAAAATTTATTTTTTTTTTTAATTTTATTTTTAGCACTGTTCCTTTAAAAAAAAAAAAAAAAAAAAAAAATTTTGATCACTTTTATTGCGATCACATGGAATGTAAACATCCCTTGCGATAGTAATATATGGTAACAGGTACTCTTTTTGGAGGGCCGGGGGGGGGGTCTAAAAAGACCCCCCCATCCCTCCTTTGCACTTCACAGTATTCAGATCACCAAAAACGGCGATTCTGAATATTGACATTTTTTTAAATTTGGCGCTGTTAGCTGCCGTGTAAACCGGAAGAGACGTTGTGACGTCGCTTCCGGAATTTGCCGGAGACCCGATCGGAGCCGATTACGGCTTCTGTCAGGTCTCCTTCCAGCTGGCGGACGCGCCGGATCATCGCTCCGGTGGGACGGGAGGCCGGAGAAGAGCGGCGGAAGGCGGCGGGGGGGATGTCCCCTCCGCCCCCTGGGGTAACAACCGAGCGGCTCCCGTGCCGGATCGGTCGTTACCCCTGGATAGCAGACCATCCGCTCTAAAAAAATGATACCGGGATATAGCCTGCAGGTGCAGGCTATGTCCTGGCAGAGCCGCTCAAACCCGACCGCCGCCTATTTACGGCGCTGGTCGGGAAGTGGATATTCAGGGAAGAACAGTGTAAAAAGTTTATCTGTTACCTTATAAGTCAACAAACTATCCTTAAAACAGACAGGTCTTAGAAGAGAGCACACTACAAGGGATAAAAGGATCCCAATATCCTTTTATCTCCAATGTGTAAAAAACTGAAACAAAAAACAGTGGGAGCAATAGCAGCATACACCAAGACTCCAGACAATGAAGGAGAACATAACTCCTAGGAAGTGGGAAGTCTAAATTTGGTATTGAAGAATACAAAAAGAAAAAAGCAAATGAATCCAATACCTAGTAAAAATGTCTAAAGTAGAAGTGAAACTAAGCTCTTGTCCAGATAGTATTGCTGCCCTCATGTCCCTCATAAAATGAACCATTCTTTCCCTGATACCTGCTGGCAATGCTCCTTTACCGAGAGTACAATGAGGCACATATGGGGGACATGCGCCCACATCATTCATTTTTGGGAACACTCTTGAACTTCACAACAAACTTACAGGAGATCGTATTCCTCACATCAGCTCAACATATGAAACCAGGATCCCATAAAAAAATTAAATCAGTACCAATACGTCATTTCCCAAAGGCAGTAGCACCCTAATAACCCTCAGATAACCAGATGATTGGCATGTGAGATGTACTCCATTCACCAGATGGAACAGAAGCCATCAGGGCTGGACTGAGACAAAAATTTGGCCCTGGACTTCATCCAGACTGGCCGACTTTAATTTTGCAAACATGCACAAAAACAGTATATAAAACTATGGAAGTGCGCAAAAAAAAAAATAAAAAAGTAAAAAAATTCCACTATTGGGCATAGCCACACCAGTGTCCATTAATGCAGCCTGATCAGTGCAGCCACACCAGTGCTCAATGCAGCCACACCAGTGCCCATTAATTCAGCCACACCAGTGCCAATTAATGCAGCCACACCAGTGCCCATAAGTGCAGCCTGATCAGTGCCCATTAGTGCGGCCACACCAGTGCCCATTAGTGCGGCCACACCAGTGCCCATTAGTGCGGCCACACCAGTGCCCATTAGTGCGGCCACACCAGTGCCCATTAGTGCAGCCACACCAGTGCCCATCATTCTTTCCCCAATACCTGCTGGCAATGCTCCTCTACTGAGAGTACAATCAGACACATGGGGGGCATGCCCCCCCCATCATTCATTTTTGGGAACACACTCTTAAACTTCACAACAAAAAACTTACAGGATATCGTATTCCTCACATCACCTTACAACATCTGAAACCAGAATCACATAAACAAATTAAATGTGTACCAATACGTAATTTCCCAAAGACAGTAGGACCCTAATAACCATCAGATAACGGGATGGGCATGCGAGATGTACTCCATTCACCAGGTGGAACAGATGCCATCAGGGCTGAACTGGGACAAAAATTTGGCCCTGGACTTCATCCAGACCGGCCCACTTTATATTTTTGCAAACACGCACAAAAACAGTATATAAACTACGAAATTGCGCAAAAAAAGAAGAAAATTAGTAGAAAAATTCCACCATGGGACATAGCCACACCAGTGCCCATTAATGCAGCCACACCAGTGCCCGTTAATGCCTCATTTACACTGCTGCTGGTAATCAGACATTTTGAGGCATTTGGGCTTTTTTTCAGCTGCCCCTGAACTTTCCTCTATGTTAGCTTATCAGTACATTTACACAGGGTCGTTTAAGGTAGTTTCCAGGCAGTTGAGTTTAAAGGCTTTTTTTTGGAACACAAAAAAATGGGTTCAGACACCAGTTCAGAGGCATTTGAAATGCCAAACAGCTTGTAAACGCAGCTAAATGCGGTAACTCGCATCTAGGACCGTTTCATTTACAGGCGTTCCCATTAAAAAAAAAAAAATTCTTTAAAAACGCTCCTAGATGTGAACACAGCAAAACGTTGCTAAACGCGGCATGCAAAACTGCCATTTTACACGCCGGCTTCTAGCTGTCGAAAAAAAAAAAAAAAATAGTTCAGGGGAGGTTGAAATCGTGTCCTGTGTAAATGGAGCCTTATGCAGCCACACCAGTGCCCATCAGCACAGCCTGGTCAGTGCTCATCAGCACAACCACACCAGTGCCCATTAATGCAGCCACACCAGTGCCCATCAATGTTTGTTCCCCCTAGTATCTGGGTCTGGGCAATTTTACCCAGGTCCCAGCTGCAGGTGGTTCCTCTGGAGCTGGGAGCGAGGTGAGCGGGCGGGCACTCCCTTACCCTGTCCAGCAATGAACGAATCCCCCACTGCGCAGCTGTTTAGAAAAAAAGACCTCTCCTGGTCTCCCCTGTGTTCAGCTGGGGCCGGGGGACAGAGAGGGGACTATTTTATTACTTTTGGTTTTAGGCGGATTAATCCGCAGCAGCGCTCCTGGTGGCTCGTGTACGGATATAGCACTGGCCTTCACCTGTGTAGTTTGCTGCGATGATTTAATCCGCCAAAATACGAAAGTGAAAAATTAGTCTGTGCTCTGTCCCCTGGCCCACGCTGAACACAGCAGACCTGGAGAAGTTTTCTTTGCACTGCGGGGGATTAGTTTATTGCTGGACAGGGTATGGGAGTCCCCTCTGCTCCGCTGCCACTAACTGACCCACTGAGCCATCGGCCCACCGGGAAACTCCCGGTAGTCCCGATGGCCAGTAAAGGCCTGGATGCCATCACAGGACGCCAATGATAAAATTGTGATAATGCCCTGTGTACCACCAACCATTACCACTCTATGTGCAGCTGGGCTCCAGTAGATCATGGTGACCGAAAACCCACCAGAGCAATGAAAAGTCACCGTGGGGGACACACATGTACACAAGAAGTGGCTGCAAAGAGGCAGCAGAAGATCAGCAGCACTTAAATACTTTTCACTTTTTTTTGTATTTTATTTAAAATGTCACTAAGGCTTTGTTTAGATGTGCAGTTGGGTGGTAAAAATGTGCAGTAGACACATGTTTTGCCACCCACCAATGGCCTCCCTTAAGCTGCATTAGGCAGCAGATGAGGGCATTTTACATGCCGCAGTCACAATGCATTAGGCATAATAAGGAGTTTCCCCCATAACAGATTTTTTTATGTCACTCTTTCTGGCCAGCCTATAACCCTGATGTAACGGTGTTACGTTTGAGTTATTGACTGGCTGCTCTGCGGTAAGTTAGGGTTAGGGGGCGAAAATTACTTGCCTTACCCCGGGCGCTGACAACCCACACTACGCTAAAAAAACTGGTTCATAACTTTTTTAGCTGGCTCCTATATTCAAAGCAAATTTGTCAAGCCCTGTCTTATATACAGTGTACATCATACTTTGCTGTGAAAATCGTGCCTCACAACAGATTCCAATCTGGGACTTGTGCTCCCTTCACCAGGTGCAATGGATGCTCACCTCCTTCATAGACCCTGACAGAGTCAAACACGCTCAGAACTCAGAAAAATTCTCATTTTGTGAATGGCTCAACATTAGTCACCCATGGCTCCTTTAAAAACCCTGCAGTGGTCAAACAAGCTCTGCATACAGTGTGCTTCTCCTTTAATAATGGCTCTGTATTGCTCACCAGCAACTCCAAACCGAACTAAAAAGACAAAAGTGTTTGTCTTTATATGTCAGCTTGGAGCTGCTTGTGAGGAATACGAAGCCATTATTAAAGGAGAGGTACACTGTATGCAGTGCCTGTTTGACCCCTGCAGGGTCTTTAACCACTGGGCACTTAAACCCCCTTCCTAACCAGGCTAAATTTCAGCTTTCAGTGCTCTAACATTTTGAATGACAATTACTCATGTCATGTAACACTGTACCCATATGAAATGCTTGTCCTTTTATTCACACAAATAGAGCTTTCTTTTGGTGGTATTTAACCACTTACCCACCGGAGCCCATTTTTACATGTGTTGGTTACAAGTTAAAAACTTTTTTTTTTGCTAGAAAATTACTTAGAACCCCCAAACATTATATATATTTTTTTCCCAAACACCCTAGAGAATAAAATGGTGATCGTTGCAATACTTTTTGTCACGCGGTATTTGCGCAGCGGTCTTTCAATTGCGATTTTTTGAGAAAAATTTCACTTTGAGTTAAAAAAAAAAAAAAAAAGACAACAGCCCAATTTTTTTTTCTATATTGTGAAAGAGGATGTTACTCAGAGTAAATAGATACCATACATGTTACGGTTAAAAATTGTGCACACTTGCGGAATGGCGACAAACTCTGGTACTTAATCTCCATAGGCGATGCTTTAAAAAATGTTTAACGGTTACCAGGTTAGAGGTGCAGAGGTGGTCTTTGCTAGAATTATTGCTCACACTCTGGCAATCATGGCGATACCTCACGTGGGGCTTGAACACAGTTTTTATATGCACTTTCTTTTCTGTGAGAGCTCGCGGGGACAGTGGCGCTTTAAACTTTTTTAATTTTTTTTTTTTTTAGCACTGTTCCTTTAACCACCTCCCGCCCGGCCTATTGACAAATAACAGCCAGGCGGGGGGTTCATTATCCTGACTGGACGTCTGTTGACGTCCTCAGGATAAGCCGGACACGGGCAGTCACCGATCACGGTAAACAGCCAGTTAAATTGGCTGTTTACCAGATGATCGCCTGTGTACAAGAACAGCGGACCACAGAGTTCCGGTAAGCAGCTGTTTACCATGTGACTGGCTGTGTCCAATCACAGCCGGTCACAAAACAGTCACTATGTGATCCCTACTTTCTCTCCTCTCACACCGATTGTGTGAGGAGAGAGCAGAGCAGGGATCAGTGAGTTTAGTCCGTGTCTGTCTACTGTTCTACTGTCAATTGTGCACAACACAACCCCCCCCCCCCCAATAAAGAGGACCTGTCACCAGTACCATTTGGATCTGTCACACAGGCCCACCACAAGTACCACCATCGGTACCGCTACACAGTACCGCCACCGGTACCACTAAACAGATCCGCTACCAGTACAGCCATCCGTATCCCCACACAGCCACCAGTACCGCCACCGGTACCACTAAACAGATCCACTACCAGTACAGCCTTCCGTATCATCAGATCCACCACCAGTACCACCATAGGTACCGCCACACAGGCCAGCCACCGGTACCGCTAAATGCAGGTTCACCACCAATACCGCCAGCAATCAGTATTGTCATCAGTATAATCACCAGGCCCACTATCATGTCCCAGAGAGCATATACCCCTGAGAAGGCTTATGAAATACTAGCCATGACGGATTATGAGAGCAGCGGGGAGCTCTCATCAAACAATTCTGATTCAGAGTATGAGCCATTAGAGGGCAGTGGATCAGAGTCCGATTCGGCTGAGGAAACCGCCCCCCCCCCCCCATCCTAAAAGAATGAGAAGATTAGGACCAATATCCGAAGACCTGCCCACCACCAGACCCCAGGAAGGGGAGCCCAGTACTAGCACTGGAACTACACGCCAAACCCAAAGAACCCTAATCCGGGCCCGGGCCCAGTCTTTCCTTCCCAATGCCCTGGCAAACCCCGTGTGGTTGCCCACCAACTCAGAGTCTGCAATAATCCCCAATTTCACCCCACAACCAGGTGTGCAGGTTAACAGTACCAATTTGCCCTATTGGACTACTTTTATTTGTTTTTCACCCCCCGAATTGCTACAGAGTATGGTAGACCAAACCAATCTGTATGCAGAACAATTCATTGCTGTCAATCCCACTTTATCTTATGCCCGCATGTTCCATTGGCGACGTCTGACACTGGACGAATTTAAAATAGTTTTGGGCCTTCAATGAACTCCATGGGTATTGGTCCACCCACCCCATTCATCACATGCCCATATACTTAGCTGTCATGTCCAGGACAAGTTATGACATGATCATGCGTTTCTTCCATTTTAGTGATACTTTGCAGTGCCCTCCCAGAGATCACCCCAACCATAAGATACGCCCCCTAATTAATTCCTTTTCCCAGACATTCGCCCAAGTGTTCATTCCGGATAAAAATATCTGTGTGGATGAGTCCCTCATCCATTTCATTGGCCGGCTGCATTTCAAACAGTACATACCCAGCAAAAGATCCAGGTATGGCTTAATACGAAACAAATTGTGCAATCAAGCCACTAGTTATGTGTACTCCTTTAGAATATATGAAGGTAAAGAAAGACTCCCAACTCCAGCCCCATGATTGCCCCACATATATTGGAACCAGCGGGAAGTCTGGGAGCTGGTATACCCCCTCTTTGGAAAAGGATACCACCTATACGTGGATAACAACTATACCAGCCTGCCCCTATTTTGCCGTCTTTATCAAAAGACAACCCTGGCCTGCGGCACCTTCAAGAAAAAATGAAAAACCGAAAGGGCTTCCCACAAAATCTCCTCAAAACCCATGGTACAAAACGTGGAATCTGCCTTCATGAGGAATGAAGATGTATTGGCCAAGAAGTGGAGGGGACAATTATGATGTCCACATCCTCTCTACTATCCACAATAACACCTTGGTGGAGATTCAAAGAACATATGGCCCCTGTTGTAAAGCCCAAGTTTGTCCACGACTACAACCTATTTATTGGGGGGGGGGGGGTTGTTGTGGATTTAAATGACCAGATGGTACAGCCCTATTTATCTACCCGAAAGTCCCGTTTTTGGTATAAGAAAGCCACATTTCACCTTTTTCATATGGCCATGTATAATTTGTTTGTGTGTTGCCAAAGATCGTCTGAAAAGCAATCCCTCACCTACTTCAAATACATTTAAAAAATTATTACTGCCCTCATTTATCAGCAAGGACCCGACCCAGAAAGTATTCGCTCCGATAGTGTGAGTCGACTCCACGAACAACATTATCCCTTCTCCCATCCGCCCCACAGAATCCGTAAGAAGACGACAGAAGAAATGTTGTGTATGCTCCAGTGGAGGAGTCAGAAGAGATACCACCTATTATTGCCCCAACTGTCCCCCCACAACCTGGCCTGTGCATCGGACATTGTTTTAAAAATGATCATACACAAATCAGATATTAGTTCCCCATATAGACTATAGACTGCCATTTCCCATTGCTACCACGTTAACTGACCCTGGCCTGTTTACCGACAAGGTCTATGTCTGCCGTTTTAAACCACGTTTCTGACTTCCACGTGCACGACCTGGGCCTGTTAAACGACCATGTTTTTGCCTGCCACTTGGACTGATCTTTTGCCCTTATACATTAGTACACAAGGGTCTCACATGTGTGAGGGGCTCCAGAAAGCGTTCTGAGTAGAGCACAGGAGAAGGGAGAACTTTGGCTTTAGAAAAAAAAAAAACTGCGATGATACGTTTGTAAGCAATCTTTGTTTTTATACACTTTGATGTTTTAATAAATTATTTGGACGTACTTCACTATGTGGCTCCAGAGTGCCCTAAGTTGCCTACTCCTGCTAGCGATTGGTGGAACATCTAAGGAGGACATCTAAAGAGGTCACCATTTGAATACATCCGTATAGAGCTCATTCTGATTTCTGTAATGGGAATCAGTGACATCCGGTGAGTAGGATGTACCACTGGGTGTGTTGGTGAAGGCTTTCTATCCATCATAGTTTGAATAAGATGACCATCACTGGGATGTCTTTAGTCTAACTACATATTCACTTAAGTTTTAAGTGACAGTATTTTGGAGGACTTTTTTCTATATAGAGATACTGCTTTTGTTTAAATTATATAATCACACAATTTTGTCACTTGTGTTGCACTTATTTATTGCACTTTATCATGTGTATTGTTTACATTTAATATGTCACTGTTGGGAAGACATACGTGATCTTAGGGGTATTCACACATTGGATATGGTGTATTACTCTATTTCTATAGGTTATCGCACCCCTATTGAGTATCAGCCAGTGAATGAACAGATACTAGCCTCTCTGGTAGAGAAGGGAGAGTAGGTCTTTATTTTGTGTGTTAAGCGCCGTTAAGCATTCGTTAGAGAAAACCAGTGTTTGGCTTTCTGTGTTCCCAGAACAGGATCTGGTTTCGTCAGAGGCTTCAAAGCGTTTGGGTGGGAGAAGCCACTACCCCTGTCCACCTGGCCCTAAGCTTGATGGTCCTTCCTGCTGCCTGGACCAATACTTTGGCTGTGCTGACCATATCGCTGCCTGTAATGACCCAGGACTATCTGGACCATGTTTCTTCCTGCTGCCTGGACCAATGCATTGGCTGTGTTGACCATATCTCTGCCTGCTGCCTCTGACTATGGACAGTACTTCTGCCTTGACATCTCTGCCTGCTACCAGGATCAACGCTTTGGCTGTGCTGACAGTATTTCTGCCTGTACTAACTATGGACAATATTGCTGCCTGCTGCTTGGACGATTGCTTTTGCTGTCGCTTAACACATCCCTGCCTGCACCGATGCTCTCCTCTGTGGACCACTGCGCTACTAAAACCACAGGTAATCTTGTTGTTTGGTATGTACATGCTATGTGTTAGAAATATAAAGGGCCTTCAAAAATGTGATTGGTAGTCAGAAAATGGTATGTGTAATTTATGCTCCTAGAACGACTGGCGGTGCTACTTGGATGTAGCCAGGCTGTGTAAAAGTCTCACACGTGGTATTGCTAGACTCAGGAGAAGCAGCAGAATGTATTTGGGGTGTAATTTTTGCTATATACATGCTGTGTGTTGGAAATATCTTATAAATGGACAACTTTGTGTAAAATAATATGAGTTTTTATTTTTTCCCCACATTTTCCAAAAACTTGAACCGTTCAAAAGACTCATTATGCCTCAGATTATACCTTGGGGTGTTAGCTTTCCAAAATGAGGTCATTTTGTGGGTAATTCCATCGTCCTGGTGTTCCAGGGTCTTTAAAAGTGTAATAGGTGAGTGTAATAAATAAAATAGGATAATTTTGGAAAGAATTGTGGGAAAAAATTAAACCGTGAAAAAACTCACCATGCCTCTTACTAAATACATTGGAATGTCCTCCTTCCAAAAAGGGGTCATTGGGGATTATTTGTACTTTCCTGGCCTCAAGAAATGAGATAGGCAATCAGTACATCAGGTGTGATCAATTTTCAGTGATTTGCACCATAGCTTGTAAACTCTATAACTTTCACACAGACTAAATAATATCCACTAATTTTGGGTTATTTTTACCAAAGATGTGCAGCAGTATATATTTTGGACCAAATTTATGAAGAAAAATTACTTTTTTTCGCAAAAAATAAAATACTCCGTGGGGGCTAAATACCACCAAAAGAAAGCTCTGAGAAAAAAAAAAAAAGATAAAAATTTTGTTTGGATATAGTGTAGCATGACAGTAATTGTGGCTCAAATTGTGAGAGCACTGAAAACTGAAAATTGGTCTGGGCAGGAAGTGTTCTAAGTGCCTGGTATTGAAGTGGTTAAAAAAAATAATAATTCTGATCACTTTCAATGCTATCACAAGGAATGTAAACATCCCTTGTGATAGTAATAGGCGGCGTCAGCTACGCTTTATGGAGGGATGGGGGGGGGGGTCTAAAAGACCCCCCATCCCGCCTTTACACTTCACAGTAAAGTACAAGACGACTAAAATAGGTCTTGATAAGAAGCGGGGAGATCTCATCCTGGAACCTCTACGTACGGTACAGCAGGGTCTGGTGCCGGAATACAGGTGCTGAAGTAAAGAGTCCTTTCAAGGATTCAAATGCAGACTGCGGCTCAGAAGTCCAATGAAACCGACTGCATTTTCTGGTCAGTTGAGCAATAGGGGAAATTATTGCAGAGAATCCCTTGAAAAACTTTCGATAAAAGTTTGAAAATCATACAAACAGCTGTACCCCTTTGTCTGTGGGAGCTGGCCAGTCCAAAATGGCAGAAACCTTCTGGGGGGTCCATCTTTATGCCTTCTGTGGAAAGGAGAAGACCCAGGAACTGGATACTCTGGTGCTCAAACTCACATTTCTCGGGTTTAGCATATAGGCCATACTGTCTGAGTCGGGCCAAAACATTTGACATGTCCCGGATGAACCTACAAGGTAGCAGAAAATATCAAAATGTCATCTAGGTACACAATGACGAATAAGTCCAAGTAATCCAGAAAAATTTAATTGATAAAGTGTTGAAATGTTGCCCGGGCATTGCAAAGTTCGAAGGGCATCACTAAGTACTTGAAGTGCCCAACTCAGGTGCGAAATGCAGTCTTCCATTCGTCACCCTCATGTATACGCACCAAATTGTATGCCCCAAGTAAGTCCAATTTTGTGAAAATTATGGCAGAGAGGAGTCTCTGAAATAGCTCTGGCACCAAGGGTAAGGGATAACAGTTCACGATTGTGACTTTGTCCTTGTGTGGACTACCGTGATCTGAACAAAGGGAATGGTCCTTTTTTTCTACAAAGAAAATCCCCACTCCAGCTGGGGATGTGGAGGGACGAAAAAAACCTTTCCTCAGGCTGTCATCAATATATTCCTTTAGCATTGCAAGTTCAAGTTATGTTAGAGGACAAATTCGCCCAAATGGTATTTCAGCCCCTGGAAGCAGCTCGATCGGGCAATCATATGGTCTGTGGGGAGGAAGAGTTTCTGCCCCTTTCTTACTAAACACATCCAAGAAGTCATGGTAAGCCGCAGGAACAGCATCAAAGACCATTCACAGCAATGAAGACAGGTGGGTTGGTGGCTTGGAGAGGCAGTGCTGCTGACAACGGTGATAAGAAATCGATTCCTTCTATACCCCAATTAATGCAGGGATTGTGCGCCTGTAGCCATGGCATACCCAAAATGACAGGAAATAAAGGTGATGCTATGGCGTCCAGACGTAGAAGTTCTTTACGAACACCTGGTATGGAAACAGGTAACGGAACAGTCTCTTGGGTAACAGGCCCAGACTAAATGCGTGAGCCATCTGCCAGGTGTATTGAAAGTCCATGAGATCTTGGCTGCAGGGGAACCTTGTGTTGCATGGCGAATGCAAAGCCAATGAAGCAGCTGCAGGCTCCAGAATTATAGCGGGTACCTGAATAATACCTTCCGGAAGCTGTAATGAGATCATGGTAGCCAGGTGAGAAGAGTTATGAGACAGCAACAACTGGGTGGAAGAAAGGGTCAGGCACTTACAAATCTTGGCTGGGCAGGTCCTCACAAATGTCCAGTCTCCTCGCAATACAGACACAGGTTGTTCGGTCGTTGACGCCAACGTTCCTCTGGAGAAAGCAAAGGACGAAGCATGCCGAGTGGCTTTGGTTCTGGAGTGTCAGGATCAGGTGTGACTGAGGGTGATGGTGCTGCTGGGCGCATAAGATTGAAGACTCGTGGCATCATCTATACAGGCCGAAACTGCCCGGCAGACCTCTCAAACCTGCGTTCTCTCAGGCGTTAAATCGATTTGGACCGCCAGGTTTATCAGGGCTTCCAGAGAACCTGCACTCCCACATGGGTCAACTCATCCTTTAAAGATTCAGATAAGCCCAACCGTAATTGGTAGCAAAGGGCAGCATCATTCCAGTTGGAGTCTGCGCTCTAGCGTCTAAAGTCCGTTATCTAGTCCTCAGCCACTCTGCGGCCTTGCTGGAGCGCATGGAGAGCAGCCTCAGCTGTTGCTGTTCTGAGGATCCTCATATAACCAAGCCATGGCTTCGAAGAATAAAGTCAGATTTGACAAGTATGAGTTCTTCTGTTCAAGTAAACAATGGGCCCAGGACTGGGGTTCATCTTGCAGAAGGGAAATGGCATATCCCACTTTGGTAGCTTCAAGTGAGAAAGTTCGGGCTGTAATTTAAAGTACAGTTCGCAGGCATTAAGGAAAGCCCTGAATTTGCTGTGGTTGTCCGAGAACCTTTGAGACAGTACTCGGGGTTCTGGTGGTAGCAACACTACAGTAGGTGCAGCGGAAGATTCCTCAGGTGCAGGTGAGGCAGCTGACATGGGGGAAGATATTTGGACACGCTCCTCAAGCCGGTTGTAACCCTCCTGCAGATTCTTGACAGCTTGTGAGAGTGCTGCAAGGTGATGACACAGTTCGTCCATGGGAGAGGCTCCTCGTTCAGGCTCGGACATGGCTGCTTTGTACTAGAACATACATGGTAGCAGACCCCGATATGATGAAGAAGGCCTCTCACACCTCTGACTCGGGGGCCCTGATGGTGAAGACCGAATGCGCAGGAGTGCAGAGTGGCACAAGTTCCTGTAAGTCTTGCTAGCAGCAGAGCAGGAGAAGTCTTCAGATGGCGCCAACAAGTAGGTGGGTAGCTGGTGGATGGCAGACTGAAGTAGACTGGTACTGGCAACATCAGGCAGGTGAGGCATGCACTGGAAGCAGACTGAATTACAGCAGGCACAGCAAGATGTGTCCAGAAGCAGAGTCAGGCAAGCCGGGTCATACACTGGCAGGACAGATCAAGTACAAAGGAGCAGGCAAAAGCGTGGTCTGGGAATAAGCCGGGTCAGGAGCCAGTCGATGCAATAGAAGCCAATGGAGCAGGCAGGAGCGGAAGTCAAAGACAAGACGGGATCAGTGCAGGTGGAGTTCAGAAAGAGGTCAGACAAGCCAGGTCGATAACTGGAGTCAGGATACAGGAAAACATGAACACGGGATTCAAAGGAGGCTGAAAGACAAAGCAGCACTGAATCTGAGCACTGGCTGGGTTCAAATAGTCTGGTGCCAGTATCGACCACAGATGTGCTTCGTTGTGCACGAAGATGCACAACGGCTCGTTTGCCCGCACCAGGTTACGCATGTGCATATCTATTAGCCAGTGACCAATTCTTACAAGCATGAAATGGAATGCGTTTTAGCTTATGTTCAACAGTTCGTCCAGAGGAGTTCTTGTCAGCTGGTATGTGCATCCTGAAAACGGCTGCATGGGTGAGCACTGCTGGATGGGTGAGCATTGCTGGATGAATGGGGTGAGTGCAGACTGGCAGAGAGCAGCGCTGTGGGCACCACAGATCCTGCCCACAGCACTGCTGCATCTGATCTCTCCCCTCTCTAATCACACTGCACCGATCAGTATGGAGAGGGGAGAGATAAGCCCGACATGCGCTGGCTTGTTTACATGTGATCACTCCGTCATTTGACGGAGCGATCACGTGGCAAAGGGCCACTGCGAGCGGCCGTTTACCGCGATCCATGATGCACCAGGTCTCCCGGACCTGGCGGTCATGGATACTCCCGGGTGCACGCCCCAG
Source organism: Glandirana rugosa (assembly GCA_018402905.1). NCBI lineage: Eukaryota > Metazoa > Chordata > Amphibia > Anura > Ranidae > Glandirana > Glandirana rugosa. Next base: position 175,408 of record BLSH010022528.1, read on the forward strand.
GGGGAGAGTGGGAGCACGATTCTTGGAGAAGGTTATAGAATGCCCTCCCAGAATAATGAGGACGCCTTGCGGCAGTATAATCACAATGGGCGGTCGGCAAGTGGTTAAAGGAGCCGTGGGTGACCAATATGGAGCCATTCCCTAAATGAGAATTTTTCTGAGTTCTGAGCGTGTTTGACCCTGTCAGGGTCTATGAAGGAGGTGAGCGTCCACCTAGCAAAGGGAGCACAAGTCACAGATTGGAATCTGCTGTGAGGCACGATTTTCACAGCGAAATCTGAAGCGCATTGTATACAAGACGACGCTTCATTCATTTCATTTTATTATATTTTATTTACCATGGACTTTTCACAAATGATTTACAGAGTAGAAGTGCTTAGTATGTTTTTGCCAATATTATAATTTGACACCGACACTTCACATCTACAGTATCTCACAAAAGTGAGTACACCCTCTCACATTTTTGTAAATATTTTATTCTATCTTTTTATGTGACAACATTGAAGAAATGACACTTTGTTACATTGTAAAGTAGTGAGGGTACAGCTTGTATAACAGTGTAAATTTGCTGCCCCCTCAAAATAACTCACACAGCCATTAATGTCTAAACCGCTAGCAAAGAAATCAACAGATTGGCCGCACTCCAAAAATAAATATTCTTGAGCTTGCAATTTATTGTATGAACAGCCACATACAGATTGTAGATGCATTTCACTTGATAAATACAAGCTTACTCATTACAAAAGACAAAGTGCAGGTGATCAGCTTATCAAGGTAGCAGCAATCCTGGGCACTCCCCCAATCAGCTGGTTGAAATAACATAACTGCGTAGAAATACAGATCATTTAAAATCATTAATATATCTTGCAATGGCAGGAAGATGGCGCTATTCCCCACAGTATTTATATATACTAAGCCGTATTATCAGTGTGTTTAATAATGACCCCTTAATCTAAAAACCAAAAAACCATGGTGAATGAATGAATAAGTAAATAAATAAATATGTTCAACTTAAAGTTATAAATATGTAAAATCTTCTATGATATTAGTATTCCAATTGTGCAAAATTCTTGGTTAATATAAGCATGTGTAAAATTTGTCTACATCAAATACAATAAACCGTGTACAAATATAAATGCATAAATAGTGATATAATAAAAAAATAGTGATATAATAAAAAATAGTGATATAATAAAAAGTGGATCAAAATTCTAACAATTCCACAAGCTTCAACTTTCTGGGTGTTTATGGGCTATGCCCAGTTTTATGTCCGTAAAACAATATTAATGTGATAGGGAAAGTTCCCCTCCAGTAATAGTCTAAGATAGATGTGAGGACTGTTGCTGAAAAAACTGTGACTCTTGCTGTTGGTGCATATGTTCCATAAAGTGATCCGGTGACTTCACACACTCCTATACGATAATTTCGTGACTCCAAATCTGTGCTCCCCACATGTGTCCCCACTCACCAGAGAGAAGTACCCTTGCAGGGGTGGCCCGCCTTTGCTGTATCTTTACCCCGGTCAGCTCGGGTCTGGACAGCCTGGGTTGCTCCCTCCTGCACTCCCCAGTGGCTCCTATTTTCTGATGATCCTCGGGTTTGGTACACAGATCCTCCGGTGTTAAGGGTGTGGGTAAAAACAAAAATCCCAAATAGTGTAATAAGGTAAAAAATGTAAATTTTATTAAGTTCACACCAATTGTGAAATACAGTTAAAAACACTTGTAAAAGCTCTTTTCCGGGAGGTACAACTATTACACTCCTGGACCTTAGAGTAAAAACAAGACTAAAGACACTAGGACAGTATAGCAGCGCGGCTGCCGTGTTGAGGGAGGGACGTCTCCCTTCCTCTTCTTGCGGCTTGCGTTCCAAACAAGAAAAAACGTTAGCCAAAATTCCCGGAAGTGATGTCAGAGCGCATGTGCGTGATGCTGGCCCCGCCTAATGCGTTTCGTCATTGGACGTCGTCGGAAGCGGTGGCCATCTTGGTACTCCGCTCTGTATTTATGTACACCTCTAGGGGCAGATCGGCGGCTAATTGTTACGTCACTCAAGTTTTCAGGCCAGGGCGGCCATTTTTATGGTGGGAATATATTAGTCACTTCACTCTCAAGGATAAGCTCGGCCATATTCTTGGTGGGAACTCAAAGGTATCTGGCGAGTTGGAGAACCTATCAAAAAACGGAGTAAAAAAGGGGGGGGTTGTGTTAAGGGACTAATACTTTAAGACAGAGTGGGGGTATTTATACAAAGTTGAGGGGACAGACCAAAACATTCAGACCTATAGGAGTAACCGACCAATGTACGGCGTATCAGCAGAGGAATATAATTTATCATAACAAGTGGTATAAAAAATGGGAATAAATAACTAGAACTGAGGTCGAATGTGTAGTAAAATCATTTTTAAACCCGAAGTAAAAAGTCGAGCAATAAAAATGAAAATACACAAAGTATAACAAAAATCCAAATTGCAAAAAATAGAAAAAATCAATATAAAAAAATCATTATAAAAAAAGGGATTTTATTAAAACTTACCGTAAAATCCTTTTCTCCGAGTTCACTGACAGACGCAGCTCTTCATGACTTTGTGGGGTTTTATGTTCGTCCTACCAGGAGTTAACTAGGCAGGGAAAAGAATCAGCTGGCCCCTCCCCTGGGGGCCGTCCTCTTTTCCTACATTATACCCCCCTCACAGAATAGCTCTCCAGTTTGTACACAAGCCGTACCAAAACAGAGCCCAGAGGGGTGGGTGCTGCGTCTGTCAGTGAACTCAGAGAAAAGGATTTTACGGTAAGTTTTAATAAAATCCCTTTTTCTCTTACGTTCATTGACAGATGCAGCTCTTCATGACTTTGTGGGGACGTCCCCAAGCTGTGTCAAAAAAGAGGGGTGGGTAAACGCAAACAACTGTACCCAACTGAACCTCTGAGGAGGCGCCAGACGCGCCTACACTGCCGCCTGCAGAACTTTGCGGCCAAAAGCAGCATCCGAAGATGCAAACACATCAACTTTGTAAAACTTAGTGAAAGTGTGAACCAAGGCCCAAGTGGCCACCTTGCACACCTGTGAGGCCTGGTGTCTGAAGGCCCAGGAAGTACCAACCGCCCGGGCAGAATGAGCCGTGACCGGAAAAGGGGGAACCTTGCCCCGAACAGAATACGCATGGGTCACGGTTTTTCTGATCCACTGAGAAATCGTAGCCGAAGAGGCCGCCAAACCTTTGCGCGGGCCCTCTGGCAGAACAAACAAGGTGTCAGCTTTACGAAAAGGAGCTGTAGCAGCCAAGTACACCCGTAAGGCCCTAACTACGTCCAAGGCATGCAACTCGAATTCCTTCGGGTGCGATGGACGAGGGCACAATGAAGGTAGAACAATATCTTCATTGATATGAATAGAAGAGACTACCTTCGGAAGAAAAGAAGGAAGGGGTCGCAAGACCACCTTATCCTTATGTATCACCAAATAAGGAGACTTGCACGATAGGGCAGCCAATTCCGACACTCTTCTGGCAGAAGTAATTGCAACCAAAAAGGCCACCTTCTGCGACAGAAGTTGTAAGGGGATCTCCCTGATCTTTTCAGAAGGTGGTTTTTGAAGAACAGAAAGCACCAGATTCAGATCCCACGGGGCCATCGGGGATCTCACCCGAGGCGCCACATGTCGCACACCTTGTACAAAGGTACGAATCAGAGAATGCGAAGCCAAAGGTCTCTAAAAAAGTATGGCTAAGGCCGAGATCTGGCCCTTAAGAGTACTCAAAGCCAATTGCTTATTCAGACCCTGCTGAAGAAAAGTCAGCACCCTGGAGACTACAAACGAGCGAGGGTTGTAGCCCTCCGCCTCGCACCAGGCAATATAAGCCTTCCAGGTACGGTGATAAATCTTGCGAACTAGGCATTGAAACTGGAGAGCTATTCTGTGAGGGGGGTTTAATGTAGGAAAAGGACGGCCCCCAGGGGAGGGGCCAGCTGATTCTTTTCCCTGCCTAGTTAACTCCTGGTAGGACGAACATAAAACCCCACAAAGTCATGAAGAGCTGCGTCTGTCAGTGAACGTAGGAGAAATCAATATAAAAAAGCATTATAAAAAAGACACAAAAATCTTTTGGTTTAAAGGGATATAATAAAAATATATAAATATCAAAATTAAAATTATAATATATAAGAGAGGAGCTGGGAAAGAAGGGAGAAAAGGGATGTGCCAGTTATGAGAGAGATATATATGGTGTCCGGAAAATGGAGGAATTCAAATTATGGATGTGATCGTATATCGCCTTAGATGGCCTATATCATTTTATTGACATAGATGTGCCACTACTACTCTATGCCACAAACCAGACACCACAGGAAGAGGAAAGCAGGTCCTCTCATGTACACTCGGTGCATACGTATTTCAATCCCACTGTCTGGTTATATATAGATAGATATTGAATAATATATTAGATGTTGGAGGGTCTGTTACTCTAAAATGCATATATATACAGAACATATTAAAACATGTTTAAAAGTTAGATAAAAAACAGTTCAAATCTATATCAACATTCAGCCCTCCTGGCACCAAAGAACCTAGGCGATAGATCCATTGGGTCTCATTACGTGATATCGCTATCCTTTTATTACCCCCCCTCCAGTTATTCTTAATTCTATCGATCCCATAAAAAGTCATGCACGAAGGGTCTTTTTGATGGAATTCTTTGAAATGTCGGGAGAGGTTATGTTTTGGGAATCCCTTTTTTATATTATTAATGTGTTCCCTGATCCTCATGAACAAGGAAGAAACTCAAGAGAACAACCAGAGCCATCTCCCCAGAGACCACCCAGGCAGGTGAGGACCCTCAGACGGGATGAAACACCGAATAGATGGCAAGGGAGGACACCCAGATTTAATGTCCCTACTTCAAATAGGTATTCATATCTGGAAGAAGACATACCCTGGACACCCCACAGATGGGACCACAAACGAGGAGGACGAAGACATGAAGGAGATTTTTTTCAATGGAGGCCGAGGCAGGGACCCCCGGGGCAATGGCGGAATCCCACTTTTCGGAGATTCCCAAGAGATTGGGACCAACCCAGAACCCCATGAAGAAACAGGGACTTTCAATCAAGGAAGAGGAGGCCCCTACAGGGGACAGCCACCCCGGGACCATGGGACACGGAACTACGAAGCATACAACGGACAATCCTGGGACAGGGAAACACAGAATACACGGAGACCGAGGAATTTGGATTGGAGAGAATCTCCGGTATGGGACCAAGAAAGAAGGCACGAGGAAGAAGAAGAGGAAAGAGAGGGGGCAAGAAGAAAAAGAAGGAGAGACCACTAGGTAAGGGCATTTTCAACTTGAGCAACGCCAATTTCAGTATAGAGGAATTGAAACTACTGGACCAAGGTTTGAAATATGCTCCAAATAAGGATCTTGATGACTTTGAAGTTTTTATAGATTTACAGAAGTTTATCAGGAAATTGAAATTAAATATTTTGCCCTCAATAAGACAGACAAAACATTTCAAACCACCAAGTACATACATACTGCACTTAAAAACAACTCATTGTTCAATCCCAATGTACCAGGGGGTGAGTGCATTGGAGCTTTTAAGAAGATGGTGGAAAAAGATCTGAAGGAGTTACGGAACAGGAAAGCACGAAACAACAAGACGGCCAATGTATGGAGAAGCATTAAAACACTCAGCAAAAATAAGGATGTGGTCATTAGGCCAGCCGATAAGGGAGGGGGCCTGGTCATTTTGAATAAAAGGGACTATGAGGAAGAAATGACAAATCTACTGAGTGTCAAAGATACATATAGAAAACTAAAGAAGAATCCTAAAAAGGAATATGAAAAGAAACTTAAGAATTACATCAAGAAAGGCAAGGAGAGAGGATTTCTAAACAAAAAGGAGGGGAGATACCTGGTGTCAGAATCTACGAAGACACCGGTTATTTACTACCTCCCGAAAATACACAAAAATACTGAAAAACCACCTGGACGACCTATTATAAGCGGCATAAACTCACTTTTCTCGAGACTAGGGGAATACCTTGACCAATTCCTCAAGCCATTGGTCAAGGAGGGCAGGTCCTATCTAAGGGACAGCTCACATCTGATTAAAGAACTGGAAGATATAGGGGATGTAACAAACTGTATACTAACCAGGGTTGACGTCAACTCATTATACACTAGTATAATACAAGAACATGGGCTAAAAGGAGTGAAAAAAGCCCTAAATAAGGATCCTAACCTGAAGGATGAACAGAAGGAATTCATTCTAGAGGGCCTGAAAATGGCCATGGAAAATTATTATTTTTGGTACGACCATCAATTTTACGTACAAGAAAAGGGTGTGGCTATGGGTGCCAAGTATGCACCCAGCGTAGCCAACCTCTTTATGGACATGTGGGAGGAGCAACATATTTACAATACCACAAGACCTGAATTGAGATTATATCGGAGGTATATTGATGATATAATCATCCTATGGGAGGGGTCCGAACATTCCTTGAAAAAAATTTTAGCAGACATGAACGCCAACCCATACAACATTTCCTTCACAGGCAATTGGAGCAGTTCGGAAATTAGCTATCTGGATCTACAAATAGTCAAGAGAGAGAACCAACTATATACTAGAACCTTCTTTAAGGCCACTGATAGGAATGGATATATTCCAACATCAAGCTGCCACCATCCAGGGTGGATTATAAACATACCTAAAGGACAGCTTATTATGATCCGAAGGAACTGTGGGAGAGATGAAGACTATGATATGCAAGCTGATATATTAATCAACAGGTTTAAGGAGAAAGGATACTCCTCAAATGAATTGCAAAAAATCAAAGAAACAGTTAAGAACATCCCTAGAAACAGCCTACTTACCAATTCCAGGAGAACCCCTAAAGGAAGGGAGGAAGTGACTTTTATTACTGGTTTTAACAGACAGTATAAAATGGTTGAAAAAGTTTTTAAAAGGTATTGGCCGATTTTAAAAACAGACAGAGTTTTATCTAAACTGATACCTGATAAGCCGAGATTCATATACAGGAAGGCCCCGACTTTAAGAAACCATTTGGTTCACAATGTGATAAACCCACCAACAGAAGTAAAGCTATTGGGGAATTTAAAAGGTTTCTATAGGTGTCAAAAATGCCTTCCGTGCAAAGTAAGTAAGGCACAACAAAGAAAGGAGGAGAGCTTCAGGGCAAAAACATCCAACAAAGAATACCAGATTAAAGAATTGATTACGTGCACGAGCACTCATGTCACCTACATCATCGAATGCCCTTGTCATCTACAGTATGTGGGGAGGACCACTAGGCCCCTGTTCATGAGGATCAGGGAACACATTAATAATATAAAAAAGGGATTCCCAAAACATAACCTCTCCCGACATTTTAAAGAATTCCATCAAAAAGAGTGCATGACTTTTTATGGGATCGATAGAATTAAGAATAACTGGAGGGGGGGGGGGGGGTAATAAAAGGATAGCGATATCACGTAATGAAACCCAATGGATCTATCGCCTAGGTTCTTTGGTGCCAGGAGGGCTGAATGTTGACATAGATTTGAACTGTTTTTTATCTAACTTTTAAACATGCTTTAAATATGTTCTGTATATATATGCATTTTAGAGTAACAGTCCCTCCAACATCTAATATATTTTTCAATATCCATCTATATATAACCAGACACTGGGTTTGAAATACGTATGCACCGAGTGTACATGAGAGGACCTGCTTTCCTCTTCCTGTGGTGTCTGGTTTGTGGCATAGAGTAGTAGTGGCACATCTATGTCAATAAAATGATATAGGCCATCTAAGGCGATATATACGATCACATCCATAATTTTAATTCCTCCATTTTCCGGACCCCATATATATCTCTCTCATAACTGGCACATCCCCTTTTCTCCCTTCTTTCCCAGCTCCTCTCTTATATATTATAATTTTAATATTTATA
>BLSH010022528.1:189660-204126 GCA_018402905.1 Glandirana rugosa
TGTACATGAGGGGGGATCTTACAGCAATGGGAGTACAGATCTTAGAGAAAGTGAACATCCCCAGCAGAGGGGGGAGAGGTGTTTAAGCTTCTCTGCAGGTGAGAAGCATTTTGGATTTTTTCTTTAACCACCTCCCACCCGGCCACTGTACATATACGGCCGGGTGGGAGCTTCCCCGTTCTGACAGGACGTATATATACGTCCTGCAGAACGGGTACTCGCGGCGCGTGCCTGCTGGATCCTGTGATCATTATGATCACAGGATCCAGCTGAGCGGAGATCGGGATACGGGCGCAGTGACTGGCCCTCCCGATCATGTGACGGCTGTGTCCAATCACAGCCCTCACATTGTAAACAGAGACGAGCGTCTCTGTGACAGTTCTCCCCCGCCGAGCTCAGTGAGAGCTCAGTGCGGGGGGGGGGAAGGGGGGGGAGCTGCAGCTCTGTGACAGCTTTCTGCATGGTGAGGATTTCATGCAGAAAGCTGTCACAGATCGCCCCCCACACAGTGCACCAAGCACACTGATACCCCTGTCCACATACATGCCAGTGTCCCCCTAAAACAGCCCCCAAAACATCTGTATGTCCCCATACACAACATCTGTCACAGTCCCCAAACTTCTGTCACCATACACAAAACATCTGTATGTCACCGTCACATCTGTCACAGTCCCTGTCACATCTGTCTGTCCGCCAACACCAAATAAACTCCAATTTGGGTTATTTTTACCAAAGAAATGAAGCAGTATCATTTTTGGTCAAAATTTATCAAGAGAAATTACTTATTTGCAAAATTGTATAACAGAAACGCAGAAAAATGCATTGTTTTTGAAAATTTGTCTTTTTTTCATTTATAGCGCAAAAAATAAAAAACCCAGGGGTGATTAAACACCACCAAAAGAAAGCTCTATTTGTGTGAAAAAAAATGATAAAATTTTCATATGGGTACAGTGTCGCACGACCGCGCAATTGTCATTCAAACTGCAACAGCGCTGAAAGCTGAAAATTGGTCCGGGAAGGAAGGGGGTTTAAGTGCCCAGTATTGAAGTGGTTAAAGACACGCATGTCTCTGGGTTTAAACGAGTGAGAGATCACCCATTTTTATTTACAATGACTCCCCTCTTGCAGAGAAGTTTTCTTGTCTAAAAGTGTTTTGCTTTAATCTCTCACACAGAGCAATTAGATGTAGACAAATATACAAACGAGCTGTCACATCACTTAAACTAAGCGACATTGACTCACGGTCTTATCACTAAATGCTTCCAATGTGAGATATTGGGGTTGTTGGTGGAGCCATATGTTTGAGTTGCTGTGCTTGGGTTTCGGACCCATGTCCTTTTATGAGACGTGTGTATGGCAGTTTTTCTTTCTCTACTGAGATTGCAATATATGATATAATACGGCATCTCTTCCACAAACATTTGACCGTGGTTTTGCACATAGTCATCTTTATAGTATAAAACAAAATTGAACAATTTTATTGATTTAATGTGTTGTAATGATAGCTGTATGTTATTTGGTGAATGGTCCCGTATTTCCCCATTTAACCACTTGCTGACCACGCAGTATATTTACTGCGGCGCTGTCACGCGAATCGCCGTAAATAGAAGGTGATTTATGGACAGGCAGGTAGGGGGCGCGCACTCGTGCCCGGCGCACTCTGGAGGAGTGTGCCCGCGGCTCGTGTGGACCCGATGTCCCTCAGTGAGCCACGATGAGCTGCCAGAGGGAAAGAACGGGGAAAGAACGGGGAACCACCAAAGTAAACACGGCGGTTCCCCATTCTGGCAGGCGGCATCTAAGATCTGCTGATCCCTGTCACTGGGATCAGTTAGATCTCTTATGCCCCTGACAGCCCAGCCCCCTCACAGTTAGAACACAGGGACACAAGGGAACACAGGTAACCCCTTTATCGCCCCATGCAGGTTAACCCCTTCACTGCCAATGACATTTATACAGTAATCAGTGGATATTTAAATTTCTGATCGCTGTATAAATGTCATTGGTCCCAAAAAACATGTCAAAAATGTCCGACATGTCTGCCCAAATATTGCAGTCCCGATAAAAATTGCAGATCGCCACCATAACTAAAAAAAAAAAAAAAAAAGTAAAAAACGCCAGAAATTAATTCTCATGGTTTGTAAACCTGGCAACTTTTGCGCAAACCAATCAAACTCTGATTGTTATTTTTTTTATCAAAAATATGAGGAAGAATATAAATCGGCCAAAACCGATAAATAAATTAGTTTTTCTTATATTTTTTTTCGATTTGTATTTTAGCAAAAAGCAATAAATAATGGGATTTTTTGACTTACCGTAAAATCCTTTTCTCTGAGTTCATTGACGGACGCAGCTTCTATTCCTGACATGTGGGGTTTATGCACCTTTCGCTAGGAGTGGACTAGGCAGAACGTACTTCAGCTCAAAGCAGACACAGCCCCTCCCAGGGGGCAGTCCTCACTTGGCATAACCCCTCCAGCCCTGCTCAGCAACTCAGTTGGTAGCAAGCAGTACAAACTTAACAGAAGAGGGATGGGTGCTGCGTCCATCAATGAACTCAGAGAAAAGGATTTTACGGTAAGTTCATTGACGGACAAAGCCTCTATTCTTGACATGTGGGGATGTCCCAAAGCAGTGTCACAACGAGGGGTGGGCAACAAGAACAACAGTACCCAACAAAAGAGTTCTCCGGGAGGTGCCAGACGCGCCTCACACCACCGCCTGCAAAACTTTGCGGCCAAAAGCAGCATCAGAAGACGCTGCAACATCAACTCTGTAGAACTTTGAAAAAGTGTGCACCGAGGACCAAGTTGCCGCCTTGCACACCTGAGAAACCGACGCCTGATGTCGGAAAGCCCAGGAAGTACCAATCGCCTTGGTAGAGTGAGCCGTAACTGGGAAGGGGGGCTTCTGGCCCCTAACAGCGTACGCACGGGCCACCGTCTGTCGTATCAAGCGGGAAATGGTGGCCGACGAGGCCACCATCCCCTTGCGCGGGCCATCCACCGCAACAAAAAGCGCATCGAACCTCCGAAACGAGGCCGTGGCTGCCAGATACACCCGCAGAGCCCTCACCACATCCAGGGAAGGCAAGGCAATCTCCTTAGGATGAGATGGGCGCGGGCACAGTGAAGGGAGGACAATGTCCTCATTGATGTGAAATGAAGAGACCCCCTTCGGTAAGAAGGAGGGAGAGGGACGCAAAACCGCCTTGTCCCTATGTAGGACCAAGTACGGGGACCTACAAGACAGAGCCGCCAGCTCAGATACCCACCTAGCGGATGTTATCGCCACCAGAAAGGACACTTTCTGCAAGAGCAGTTGCAGGGAAATTTCCCTGATATTTTCTAAAGGCGGCTTCTAGAGCACAGAAAGGACCAGATTAAGGTCCCAAGGCGCCAAAGGCGACCGCACCTGGGGGGGAGACATGACGAACCCCCTGGACAAAGGTACGGATCAGGGAATGCGTCGCCAAGGGACACTGAAAAAGAATCGCCAGGGCAGAAATCTGCCTCTTAAGCGTGCTTAACGCCAACTTGTGATCCAGGCCTTGCTAAAGGAAGGCCAGCACCCGAGCCACCAAGAACAGGGGGTTCCAACCCCCCGCCTCGCACCAGGCAATGTAAGCCTTCTAGGTGCGGTGATAGATCCTCTGCGAAGTGGCCTTAAGTGCCTTGAGCATAGTGGGAATGACAGACTCAGAGTCCCTATCCTTTAACACCTGGGACTCAAAAGCCAGGCCGTTAAAGCCAGCGAGGGTAAAGCAGGGTGCAAGATGGGCCCCTGTGAGAGTAGGTCCTCGCGAAGGGAAGCCGCCAGGGAACATCGACCACCATCCGCACAACATCGGCGTACCAAGGATGCCGAGGCCAATCTGGCGCTATCAAAATTGTTGGGATCCCTTCCGCCTCTATCCTGCACAGCAGGCGCGGGAGTAACGGAAGTGGAGGGAAGGCATAGAGCAGCCGATACCGAGACCATGGACCCATGAGGGCATCCGCCACATATGCCAGCGGATCCCTTGTTCTGCTCACGAAGGCCTGCACCTTCCGATTGAGCCGGGACGCCAGTAGGTCCACGTCTGGCGTGCCCCACTTCAAACAAATCAGGCGGAACACCTCCGGATGCAGGGACCACTCTCCCTTATCCAGCATATGGCGACTGAGATAGTCTGTCTGCCAAATCGACACCTGTGATGAGAACGGCGGAGATTGCCGGCACGTGAAGCTCTGCCCACCGCAGAATTTGGGACACTTCCGACGCCGCTGCCGCGCTTCTCGTTCTGCCCTGATGGTTCACGTAAGCCACAGCCGTGGCGTTGTCTTACTGGACCCGAACAGGACGCCCGTGCAACCTCCCCAACCAGTGGGAGAGGCAAAGCCTGATCGCTCGCAGTTCCAGCACGTTGATCGGGAGATGGGATTCTTCCAGAGACCAGCGGCCCTGGGTCGACAGCCCCCCCAGGACCCCTCCCCAGCCGTATAGGCTGGCATCTGTTGTGATCACTGTCCATTCCACGGGAAGAAACTACTATCCCAGCTCCAAGGCCGGGGCCAATAGCCACCAGGTGAGGGAAACTTGAGTCCGGTGATCCAAACTGATCACCCGATCCAGGGAGAGCGGAGACTTTTCCCACCGCAGCAGGATTGCCCGCTGCAGGAGCCGGGTGTGACTCTGGGCATAAGGCACCGCCTCGAAGGAGGAGACCATCAGCCGCAACACCCGCATGCAAAATCTGAGAGGGGACTTCCGCTGGGACAGCAGGGCCCATACCGCCCCCTGGAGCATTAAGATATGGTGGCAGGGAGAAACACCTTCGCCCGCTCCGTGTCCAGGACCAAGCCCAGGTATTCCAACCCATGCGACGGAGTCAGCACTGACTTTGGAAGGTTGATCACCGAGCCGAAGTCCCACAGGAAACCGAGGGTGATGTCCACACTGTCCATCAGGGCTGAGGCCAACTCCGCCCGCAGGAGGAGGTCATCGAGATACGCCCCTACTGCTATGCCCCTCTGCCGCAGCAGAGCCAGTACTGGGGCTGGAAGCTTGGTGAAGACCCGCGGGGCTGAGGCCAGACCAAACGTGAGGGCCACAAACTGGTAGTGGAGATCCCCCACCACAAAGCACAGGAAGCGCTAGTGGTGCACGCATATGGGCACATGTAAATACACGTCCTTGATGTCCAGGGAGGCCAAGAAGTCCCCCTGACGAAGCCCCGCCACCACAAAGCGGACAGATTCCATTCTGAATTTCCGTGCCCTCACAAAGAAGTTGAGGGCCTTCAGGTCTAGGACAGGCCTGACCCCATCTTTTTTTGGAACTACGAAAAGATTGTAATAAAAACCGCAGAAACGTTCCGCAGAGGGGACCGGGACAATCACCCCGATAGAGCAGGATGTGCACGGCCCCGCACAGGGCCTGCCGTCATTCCGGAGGAAGCCTCAGATTGGAGGCGAAGAACCTGTCCGGGGGCTGGGTACAGAACTCTATCTTGTACCCGGACAAAACCACCATGCGCACCCAGAGATCTGAGATGTGCGAGGTCCACCGGTCCTTAAACCGCAAGAGCCGCACCCCCACCCGAACCGCGGGTGATGGGGCCACCCATCATGCGGAGGAGGTCTTCTCCTCCCCCTTTTCAGCCTTACGCTGCCAGGGACACTTCTGGCCCCCCGCGGGGGGCCTTGGTGGGCTGAGAGACCTTGTTCGAGGCACGTGGTGCACGAAAAAAAGTAGAGAAGTAAGGGCACGCCGGGTCTCCTTGCCCCTTCTGGGCTCCGGAAGGAATGTGCTCTTCCCCTCGATGTAATCCTTGATGATCTCATCAAGGGAAGCCCCAAAGATGCTGGTCAGGAGACCAGGCGTCAAAGAAGGGCTTGACGGACCTGCCCTTTGAAGGAGGTCGCCTGATCCCCTTCAAAGGGCAGGTCCGTCAAGCCCTTCTTTGACGCCTAGTCTCCTGACCAGCATCTAAGCCATAGCTGACGTCTGATGATTGCAAACATGGACGGTTTGGACAGCATGGGAGCCACGTCAAGGGCCACATCACAGAGATACTTATGGCCCTGGATCAGATGGTCCGCCATCTGCACAGGTTCCGGAGTGGCCTGGAGAGTCACCAAAGCCTGGTGCACAATAGCCGCCCATTCCGTAAGCGCCTGCGCCACCTGTGCAGACGTCAGCGTTGGCCGCATAGCCGACCCTGCGACCAGGAACATAGCCTTGGACACCGCCTCAGTTCTCCTGTCGGCCGGGTCCTTGAATGATGGAGAGCCCTCCATCGGAATAGTGGTCGCTTTGTTCAGACGAGCCACCAGCAGGTCCACCGTTGGGGACTTCCACTTCTGCAACAGGGTATCCTCAAAGGAAGAACGCACAGAAAAACGTTTAGGCATGGCGAACGAACCCTGAGGTCATTGCCACTCCTTGTAAACAAACTGATCAAAGTACGACAAATAAGGGAATGCCTTAGGCGTCCGGGCCGGCTTATGCGACCCTAAAACGTATGGCGCACCGCGTCGCAGCCGGGCCCAGCTTCAGCGACTCACGAACTGCTGAGACCACTGAGCCCACCAGAGCCCATTCATGAGCCGCGGTGGCCCCTGAGGACTCCTCCTCATCAGAGGGGTCCCCGAGCTCACCTTCCGACAGCTCCAGGGGGGTCCCCGACACCACGGAGCCCCCCTTCGGCTCTGAGTCCTCACCAGAGGACGGAGGAGGGGGTAGCCGTTTGCTCGCCACCCCCGGTCACGGATCGGCTCTACCCTGGAGAAGAATCCCTCCAGGATGGCCGTCAAACTGTGCAGCGGAACCACAGGTCCCAGCGCTCCCTGGTCCCCGCCGGAGACCCCTGGCTGGGAAGCACCTGCTTCGGCTGCCATTGCCCGCACCCCAGAAGACACCCCCCGGACTGTGTGTCTCACACCGCCCCTCAGTCGCCACACTAGGGCCCCAGAGGTTCCCAGGAAGACTCACCCCACCGCCCCAGGTGCTGCTGCTAGCGCTGCTGTAGCTGCCTGTATCTGCCACTGCCGCTGCTCTGTGATCCCCACATGTCAGGAGAGGCTCTTCCAGCCTGTATCCGGCGCCAGAGAGGCAGGGCCGCCCACCCAGCCAGCGAATCTAAAGCCAGGATACGCGGACCACACAAACATGGCCGCCGTGGGCACTAGAGGCCGAACACAGCGGCCGGCTACCGCAAAATGGCAGCCGTTACATACACACGGCCGGCTACGGGAAAATGGCGGCCAATGGCGGCCGTGTACAACACATGGCCAGCTACGGGAAAATGCCGGCCATTCGCACATGCGGCCAGATACAGGCAAATGGCGGACGCGACCCACAGGCCGATTGCCCGCAGCCCACCCAGGGGATGCATTCAGGCAGGGAGAGCTACAGCCCCGGGGGGGGGGGGACAAGCTGGAGGATAGGAAGTACACCCATAAGGTGGAAAGGGGGGACACCACCCACTGCCCCCCCTTTCCCCCCAGGGGGGGGTGTACTCACCACCCTGCACGGGCGCAGCGGGTAGTCACCTGAAGCAGTCCTGCCACCCTGACGATTCGGGGGGAGCTGCCGGCCACGCAGCACCCATGGCACGGACACCGGGTGCCTGGTCCTAGGTGTGCTGGCGGGAAGTTTACGGAACGAGGCCTGACGCGAGCCGACCCCGCATACAGCTAAGGGTCGGCTTGCATCCGTCGACTGCGCTGGGGAGACTCCCTTGTGAGGGGTGTATTCACTTTTGCGGATTTAGATATATTATTTTTGAGCAGCGCTATGACACATTCACCACTTACTGTTATTCAGTTATTTGATGTGAGGTGATCGCAGCAGCCCCACGTTCCCACTTTAACCTCTTGCCGACCAATCAGCGCCGATATACGGCGGCAGGTCGGCTCGATCCTGCAAATCGCTGTACCGGTACGGCGGTTCGTTTAACCACTTGACCACCGGGCCAATACTGGCAGTTGGCTCCTACAGGTAAAAATATTAATATTTTCGTTAGAAAATTACTCAGAACCCCCAAACATTATATATATAGATATATATATATTTTTTTTAGCAGAAATCCTAGGGGAAAAAATGGCGGTCATTCAAAGGCGTTTATTTTGGAAAAAAAAAAAGTTTCATGAATAAAGAAAACAAAACCGTAAAGGTATCCCAACTTTTTTGTATAATGTGAAAGATGTTACACTGAGTAAATAGATACCCAACATGTCATGCTTGAAAATTGCGCACACTCGTGAAATAGCGCCAAAAGTTCGGTACTTAAAAATCTACATAGGTGACGCTTTAAACTTGTAACCTGTAAAAATGTTTAGAGTTACAGAGGAGGTCTGGTGCTAGAATTATTTCGCTCACTCTAACGCATGCAGCGATACCTCACGTGATTTGAACGACGTTTACATATGCGGGCTTGACTTACATATGCTTTTGCTTCTGTGCGCGTGCTTGCGGGCGCTTTTAATTTTTTTTTATTGTTTATTTTACCTTTATTTTTACACTGTCTCTTTAACCACTTCCCTATCGAGTCATAGTAAAATGACGTCGGCAGGGACTGCTCCTCGATCCGGGCGGACATCATATGATGTCCGCCGCTTCTGCGGGCCCCCAGGGGCCCGCAGAGCGGCGATCACGGATCGCTTGTCTGCCGGGGGGTTGTGTCCCCCCCAGATAGGGGTAAAGAGCCAATAAAATTGGCTCTTTACCACGTGACCGGCTGTGTCCAATCACAGCCGGTCACTAATGCTCCTCTCGTGCACGCCCCTGGGGGCGCGCAGCGTGGCAATCGGAGCTGAGGCTTGTCCCTCGGACAAAGCCCAGCTCCGATCCGTGTAAAGAGCCAATAGATTTGGCTCTTTACCACGTGACCGGCTGTGTCAATCACAGCCGGTCATGTGATGTAAACAAACCGCGGTAACGAGCTGTTACCGCGGTTCTCCCTGTCACACACCGATCGTGTGTGACAGGGAGATTGCGGTAACAGCTGGTTACCGCCTACTGTGTACACCAAGCACACTGATCACCCCCCCCCCCAAGAAAGAGTACCTGTCACCACCCCATCAAAGTACCTGTCACAGTCCATCAGAGTACCTGTCACCTGTCCATCAAAGTACCCAAGTATCTGTCACCTGTCCATCAAAGCACCCAAGTACCTGTCAACTGCCCATCAAAGTACCCAAGTACCTGTCACCTGTCCATCAAAGTACCCGAGTACCTGTCAACTGCCCATCAAAGTACCCGAGTACCTGTCACCTGCCCATCAAAGTACCCGAGTACCTGTCACGTGTCCATCAAAGTACCCGAGTACCTGTCACCTGCCCATCAAAGTACCCGAGTACTTGTCACCTGTCCATCAGAGTACCCGAGTACCTGTCACCTGTCCATCAGAGTACCCGAGTACCTGTCACCTGCCCATCAGAATACCCGAGTACCTGTCACCTGCCCATCAGAGTACCCGAGTACCTGTCACCTGCCCATCAGAGTACCCGAGTACCTGTCACCTGCCCACCTGAGTACCGAGTACCTGTCACCTGCCCACCTGAGTACCCAAGTACCTGTTACCTGCCCACCAGAGTACCCGAGTACCTGTGATCAACCCATCAGAGTACCCGAGTACTTGTCACCTGCCTTTCAGATTACCCGAGTACCTGTCACCAACCCATCTGAGTAACCGAGTACCTATCTGCAGCCCATCAGAGTACCCAAGTACCTTTTACCAATCCATCAGATTACCCTAGTACCTGTCTCCAGCCCATCAAAGTACCCAAGTACCTATCTGCAGCCCATCAGAATACCTGAGTACCTATCTGCAGCCCATGCCTCATAGAATATACCTCGGGTGTTTGCTTTCCAAAAAGTTGGTCATTTTGGGGTTAATTCCACTGTCCTGGTGCCCCGGGGCCTTCAAAAGTGTGATAGGTATCAATGAAATTTTATGTGTAATTTATGCTCCTAGAACGCCTGACGGTGCTCCCTGCATGTTCGGCCTCTGTATGTGGCCAGGGTGTGAAAAAGTCTCCCACATGTGGTATCGCCATACTCGGGAAGAGTAGCAGAATATATTTTGGGGGGTAATTTTTGCTATGTGCATGCTATGTGTTAGAAATATCTTATAAATTGACCACTTTGTGTAAAAATAAAAGCGTTTTCATTTTCTTTCCACGTTTTTCTTAGACTTGTGAAAAAAAATGAACCATTCAAAAGACTCAATGCCTCAGAATATACGTTGGGGTTTTTGCTTTCCAAAATGGGGTCATTTTGTGGGTAATTCCATTGTCCTGGTGCTCCAGGGCCTTCAAAAGTGTAATAGGTCGTTAGGAAATTAGATGTGAAAATTCTGCTCCTAAAATGCATGACGGTGCTCCCTGTATGTTGGACCTCTCTATGTGGCCAGGCTGTGAAAAAGTTTCACACATGTGGTATCGCCATACTCGGGGACAGTAGCAGAATGTATTTTGGGGTGTAATTGGAAGTATGCATATGCTGGGTGTGAGAAATAACTTGTTGTTTTGACAATTTTGTGCAAAAAAAAAAAATAATAATTTCTAAATGTTCCCAAGAATTGTGGGAAAAAAGTACAACTTCAAAAAACTCTCCATGCCTCTTGCTAAATACCTTGGAATGTCTACTTTTCAAAATGGGGTCATTTGGGGGGTATTTGTACTTTCCCGACATTTCAGGGCCTCAAGAATTGAGATAGCCATCAGTGCATCAGGTGTGATTAATTTTCAATGATTTGCACCATAGTTTGTAGACTCTATAACTTTCACACAGACCAAATAATATACACTTATTTGGGTTATTTTTACCAAAGATAGGTAGCAGTATAGGTTTTGGCCCAAATTTATGGACAAAATGTACTTATTTGCAAAATTTTATCACAGAAACTAAAAAAAGTGTTTTTTTTTTCAAAATTTTCGCACTTTTTTCAATTATGTCGCAAAAAATAAAAAACCCAGAGGTTCTTAAATACCACCAAAAGAAAGCTCTATTTGTGTGAAAAAAATGATAAAAATTTTGTTTGGGTGCAGTGTAGCATGAGAGTGTAATTGTCATTCAAAGTGTGAGAGTGCTGAAAGCTGAAAATTGGTCTGGTAAGGAAGGGGGTATATATTCTGCGGTATTGAAGTGGTTAAATGATTTATTTTTTTTAAATCACTTTTATTCCTATTACAAGGAATGTAAACACGCCTTGTAATAGGAATAGTGCATGACAGCTACTCCTTATGGAGAGATGCGGGGTCAATAAGACCCCACATCTCTAATCCAGGCTGGAAAGACAGAGATCAGAAAAAAATAAAAATAAAAACTGTCTCGGTCTTTCAAGCCAAGTCCCAGGCAAGGTTTACATCCGCCAGACCGGACAGGACATAACGTTGTGCCCGGACCTCCGAAGGGCCTATAGATAACTGGTGACCATCTGGCAGCACTCATACGTCTATTTCCCAAAGACAACCTCTGGATATGACGCTGGGTTGGGGATGACATGTCCACTCCCACTGCCGGTAAGAACGATCAAGTGGCTTAACTGTCGCTATGATCGTTCTTATAGTGCACAAAATCGCCAGCGGAAATAAATGCTATCTGAATGATGCCTGTAGCTGCCGGCATCATTCAGATATCACCGCTCAAAGTCAAGGACATATATACACAAATCGGCTGGCTGTCAAGTGGTTGTCCACCGGCCACTCGCAATCGCTCCTCAGAGCGAGAACAGGAATCTGTCAATGTAAACAGATTCCTGTTCTGTCATGGGAGTAGAGAGATAGTCTGTTCCTAGTGATCAGGAACAGCGATCTCTCTCCTCCAGTCAGTACACTCCCCCTCGCAGTTAGAAACAACTCCCAGGGATCGCCACTAGTGTTAGCCCCTTCCCTGCCAGTGTCATTTATACAGCAATCGGTGCATTTTTATAGTAGATTGCAGTATAAATGTCACTGGTCCCAAAAAAGTGTCAAAAGTGACCGATCTGTCCGCAGCAATGTCACAGTTCACTAAAAATTACTGATTACTGTTCTTGCTAGTAAAAAAAAAAAAAAAATTATTACACACACACATATATATATATACACACACACACACACACACACACACACATACATACATACATACATACACACAGTATCTCACAAAAGTGAGTAAACCCCTCACAATTTTGTATATAGTTTATTATAGCTTTTCATGTGAAAACACTGAAGAAATGACACTTTGCTACAATGTAAAGTAGTGAGTGTACAGCTTGTATAACAGTGTAAATTTGCTGTCCCCTCAAAATAACTCAACAGCCATTAATGTCTAAACTGCTGGCAACAAAAGCAAGTACACCCCTAAGTGAAAATGTACAAAATTGGGCTAAATTAGCTATTTTCCCTCCCCGGTGTCATGTGACTCAGTGTTACAAGGTCTCAGATGTGAATTGGGAGCAGGTGTGTTAAATTTGGTGTGATTGTTCTCACTCATACTGGTCACTGGAAGTTCAGCATGGCACCTCATGGCAAAGAACTCGGAGGATCTAGGCCTAGGCTATAAGATGATTGCCAAGACCTCGTCATGGTCAACCAAAGAGGTTGAGTGCACGTACTCAGCATCATATCCAGAGGTTGTCTTTGGGAAATAGATGTATGATTGCTGCAAAGGTTGAAGGGGTGGGGGGTCAGTCTGAGTGCTCAGACCATACGCCGCACACTGCATCAAATTGGTTTGCATGGCTGTCATCCCATAAGGAAGCCTCCCCTAAAGATGATGCACAAGAAACCCCACAAACCGTTTGCTGAAGACAAGCAGACTAAGGACACGGATTACTTGAACCATGTCCTGTGGTCTGATGAGACAAATATAAACTTTTTTGGTTCATATGGTATCAAGCGTGTGTCGCGGCAATCAGGTGAGGAGTACAAAGTCAAGTGTGTCTTGCCTACAGTCAAGCATGGTGGTGAGAGTGTCATGGTCTGGGGAGTTGCAAGAGTGCTGCCGGCACTGTGGAGCTACAGTTCATTGAGGGAACCATGAATGCCAACATGTTCTGTGACATACTGAAGTAGAGCATGACCCCCTTCCTTCGGAGACTGGGCCACAGGGCAGTATTCCAACATGATAACGACCCCAAACACACCTCCAAGGTGACCACTGCCTTGCTAAAGAAGCTCAGGGTAAAGGTTATAGACTGACCAAGCATGTATCCAGACCTAAACCCTATTGAGCATCTGTGGGGCATCCTCAAACGGAAGGTGGAGGAGCACAAGGTCTGTAACATCCACCAGCTCCATGTCGTCATGGAGGAGTGGAAGATGACTCCAGTGGCAACCTGTGAAAGCTCTCCATGCCCAGGAGTGTGTTAAGGAGTGCTGGAAAATAATGGTGGCCACACAAAATATTGACACTTTGGGCCCAATTTTGGACATTTCCAATTGGGGGAGAACTCACTTCTGTTGCCAGCAGTTTAGACATTAATGGCTGTGTGTTGAGTTATTTTAAGGGGACAGCGAATTTACACTGTTATACAAGCTGTACACTCACTACTTTAGATTGTAGCAAAGTGTCATTTCTAAACCGTTGTCACATGAAAAGATAGAATTAAATATTTACAAAAATGTGAGGGGTGTACTCACTTTTGTGAGAATGAATGTATGTGTGTGTATATTATACACACACACACACACACACACACACACACACACACACACACACACACACACACACACACACACACACACACACACACACGGCACTTAAGATTTTTTTTTTTTTTACCAAAAAATATGTAGTACAGCGGGGTTCTCAACACGTGGGTCGCGACCCCCTGTGGGGTCGATTGCATTTTTACAGGGGGTCGCGACACTGCACGTCTCGCCAGGGCCGTCTTACTGAGTGGGCATCCTGCAATTGCAATCTCCATGGCGGAATGCCTGCGGCATGTGCAGGTTGTCATGGGTCCCGCACGCCGTGGGCTACATATATATGGCAGCTGCCAGGCTTCTCTCCCCTCAGCCTCAGTGTCTCAATAAGAATGGCGCACGACACTTAGATGACTCACCGGGTCTCCCCTTCTCCCGAATGACTTCATGCCCGGGCCCTCCCCCTGCATGTCAGCCGAGGAGAGAAGAAGGGACGCACACAGTGAGTCATCTGAGCGCCAAGCAGCGCTCTTATTGAGCCATATAGTTGAATTAAAATTGATAATAGATCAGAAGCAATATTCTTGTATTCCCTCTGTGCATAACTATCCCCTGTGCATAATTGTCCCCCTGTGCATAACTACCCCTCCCCCCATGCATAACTAACCCCCCATCCCTCCCCCTGTGCATAACATCCCTCCCATTGTGCATTTTGCCCTGCATCCCTCCCCCAGTGCATAGCCACAGCTATAGCCCCCCCCCCATGTCCACAGCCACCTCTGTACACCCCCCCCCCCCCCACAGCCACCTCTTTATGCACCCCGCATACAGCAATAAAGGTGCAAAA
>BLSH010022528.1:224470-236072 GCA_018402905.1 Glandirana rugosa
CGGGGGTGGACACAGGGACCGACGTTTGACGGCAGGTGGGGGCAGTTTGCAGCCAGGGACGCAGGTGGGGGCAGTTTGCAGCCAGGGACACAGGTGGGGGCAGTTTGCAGCCAGGGACACAGGTGGGGGCAGTTTGCAGCCAGGGACACAGGTGTGTACATTGCAGAGATCTCCCCCCCTCACCGCACTTACCCCATCCAGCAGGCAGGATTGTTGCAGAGAGTCGGCATGCGAGAGCGCGCTGGAGTCTGCAGAGTTCAGCACACGGAGAGCGGCTGTCCCCCCTAGTCTGTCCCCGGTGGTCATGGTCTCTGTGGGAGCGGAAGTCACGTCCGCTGCCACAGTGACCCGCCCCCGTCCCCGCATCCAATCACAGTGAGCGAAGGCTCAGGACAGCCAATCAAGCTATGAGTGTGCGCCTGTTCAGCGCACACTCATAGCTTTTAATGGCTGACAAATAGGCTCACTACTTGGCTGTCATGAAAAAAAAAAAACCACAAAAAAACAAAAGAAGAAAGTCAATGCACCGGCGCCACCTGCAGGGGGGCGGGCTGACTTTTTTTTTTCTTCTTCTCTAGCCGGCGGGGAGGCGGCGCCCTAGCGCCCCTCACATACCATCCGCCACTGCTGTGCATAGTAACAAATCGGCAAGACACAAATTAAGATGGCTCTAAGAGGGTCTGATTGTAGTAATTAATTGTAATCCATTAATCCAGTGATATCAAGGTTGAATTATTTTTAATTTGCACATAAAATTGATATGTTACCTAGAGCAGTAGGATATAAATAATTCCCATATCACTACTGTTCCAATATTGGAACAAGAGCCATTAATGGATTAAGATGACAGGGAGAGCTCTCGATTAACAACTGACACAGGGACAGTGGGGAGGGAGGTGATCGTGGCATTTCCAGGGAAGACAGTCCCTCTCAAGCCTCATGAGAGATATGGGTCCAGGAGGGTCAGAAACAGGTTCTGCCACAGAGCGTCAAACATTTGCAAGCACATTGTTCTATCAATCTCACACAGACTGACACAAAGTCAGAAGTGGCAATAGAAGGCCTGGTAGATGCAGTGCAGTCCCCAGCATAGGCAGCAGAGCTATAGAAGCTGCAAAGCAGGACAATCCAATGGAAATAGTGGATCCATAATCCATCCATAATAAAGGCAACAGTCCCATCTAAGGATATCTGTGAGCATGTAGCGAGGACAGCCGTTGCAGCAGGACTGTCCTCCAAGTATCTTAGCACACATTGCACCAAATAGTGGTAAGCAACTAAACAAAAAATTAAGGGCCTTCAAATTCACAAATCTAGGCAAGTCTGAGGGTGGTAATCAAGTCACTGAAGCCAGGCAGTGGATTAAATCCACTTTAGGTAGCAGAGACACACCCAAAGAATGGAAAAGCAACAAGTGCGGGTAACTCTCCCCCTAGTAAATAACTTCAGTACTATATTTTCTCAGGGTGAACAGAGAGCCTACAAAGACAAGGTCACACCAAGGGCTCTTACACAGCTCCTAAACTGGAAAGCAGTCAAAAAACAGATATCCATACAAAGTCAGGAAAGTGCCACAAAATAAATCTCACTTCCCCAAGAGTCACATACAATGAGGGAAAAAAGTATTTGACCCCTGCTGATTTTGTACGTTTGCCCACTGACAAAGAAATGATCAGTCCAGAATTTTAACGGTAAGTTTATTTTAACAGTGCGAGACAGAACAAAAATATCCAGAAAAATGCACAAAAAAAAGTTATAAATTGATTTGCATTTTAATGAGTGAAATAAGTATTTGATCCCTTCAAAAAACATAGTTACAGTTACATAGTCAGGTTGAAAAAAAAAGGACATCTAGTTCAACCAAAAAAAAAAGAAAAAAAAATTATACAGGTGCTGGTCATATAATTAGAATATCATCAAAAAGTTGATTTATTTCACTAATTCCATTCAAAAAGTGAAACTTGTATATTATATTCATTCATTACACACAGACTGATATATTTCAAATGTTTATTTCTTTTAAATTTTGTTGATTATAACTGACAACTAAGGAAAATCCCAAATTCAGTATCTCAAAAAATTAGATTACTTAAGACCAATACAAAAAAAGGATTCAAAACTGAAAAGTATGAACATGAAAAGTATGAGCATGTACAGCACTCAATACTTAGTTGGGGCTCCTTTTGCCTGAATTACTGCAGCAATGCGGCGTGGCATGGAGTCGATCAGTCTGATGCACTACTCAGGTGTTATGAGAGCCCAGGTTGCTCTGATAGTGGCCTTCAGCTCTTCTGCATTGTTGGGTCTGGCATATCGCATCTTCCTCTTCACAATACCCCATAGATTTTCTATGGGGTTAAGGTCAGGCGAGTTTGCTGGCCAATTAAGAACAGGGATACCATGGTCCTTAAACCACTGTGTGCAGGTGCCAAGTCCTGTTGGAAAATGAAATCTGCATCTCCATAAAGTTGGTCAGCAGCAGAAAGCATGAAGTGCTCTAAAACTTCCTGGTATACGGCTGCGTTGACCTTGGACCTCAGAAAACAATAGACCAACACCTGCAGATGACATGGCACCCCAAACCATCACCGACTGTGGAAACTTTACACTGGACCTCAAGCAATGTGGATTGTGTGCCTCTACTATCGTCCTCCAGACTCTGGGACCCTGATTTCCAAAGGAAATGCAAAATTTACTTTCATCAGAGAACATAACTTTGGACTACTCAGCAGCAGTCCACTCTTTTGTCTTTAGCCCAGGCAAGACGCTTCTGATGGTGTCTGTTGTTCAAGAGTAGCTTGACACAAGGAATTTGACAGCTGAAACCCATGTCTTGCATAAGTCTGTTCATAGTGGTTCTTGAAGCACTGACTCCAGCTGCAGTCCACTCTTTGTGAATCTCCCCCATATTTTTGAATGGGGTTTCACAATCCTCTCCAGGGTGCTGTTCTCCCTATTGCTTGTACACTTGTTTCTACATCTTTTCGTTCCCTTCGCCTCTCTATTAATGTGCTTGGACACAGAGCTCTGAACAGCCAGCCTCTTTTGCAATGACCTTTTGTGTCTTGTCCTCCTCGTGCAAGGTGTCAATGGTCCTCTTTTGGACAACTATCAAGTCAGCAGTCTTCCTCGTGATTGTGAAGCCTACAGAACTAGACAGAGACCATTTAAAGGCTTTTGCAGGTGTTTTCAGTTAATTAACTGATCAGAGTGTGGCACCAGATGTCACACCAGAATATTGAACCTTTTCACAATATTGTAATTTTCTGAGATACTGATTTTGGGATTTTCCTTAGTTGTCAGTTATAATCATCAAAATTAAAAGAAATAAACATTTGAAATATATCAGTGTGTGTAACCATATAAACAATCCTTCACACAGTTGATGCAGAGAAAGGCAAAAAAACCCCAGCAAAGCATGATCCAATTTGCTATAGCAGGGGGAAAAAATCCTTCCTGATCCCCTGAGAGGCAATCAGATTTTCCCTGGATCAACTTTACCTATAAATATTAGTAGCCAGTTATGTTATCCAGTACTTTTTTAAAGCCATCTAACTGTGCTGGCCATAACCACCTCTGAAGGAAGTCTATTCCACATTTTCACAGCTCTAACTGTTAAGAAACCTTTCCGCATTTGGAGATGAAATCTTTTTTCCTCTAGACGTAGACGTAAAGAGTGCCCCCTTGTCCTCTGATGAGACAAACTGATCTTACCAAGCCTGTAGACTTTACCTTACACATAAGCTGTGTGTGGGGAATGGTGTTAAACACTTTTGCAAAATCCAAGTATACCAGGTCCACAGCCACCCCTCTCTCCAAGGTTTTACTTACCTCCTCATAAAAAGAAATGAGGTTTGTTTGACAACTTATGTCATTCATAAAGCCATGCTGTCTGTTGCTTAAAATATTTTTTTTCCAACAAAAACTCATCTATGTGATCTTTTATTAAACTCTCCAATATCTTCCAGACTATAGAAGTAGAACAGGTCTATAGTTACTCGGTAAAGAATTTGATCCCTTTTTAAATATGGGCACCACGTTGGCCCTACGCCAATCCAGTGGTACTATTCCAGTTAACGGGTCCCTAAAAATTAGATGCAATGGCTTTGAAATGACAGAGCTCAATTCTTTTAGGATCCATGGATGGATGCCATCTGATCCAGGTGCTTTATTCCCCTTTATTCTGTCTAAATACTTCTGGACCATTTCACTTTTGAGCCAATGTGGATCATTTGAGGCTGTGCCACTACCACCCCCATTATGGACATGGGCTCCCCTATGCTCCTTTGCATACAAAAGAGCTGAAGAAAGTATTTAATAAGTTTGCCTTCTCTTTGTCCCCAGTCACCCACTCTAGATTATTTTGTAAGTCTAGGTTCACACCTATGCGTTTTTTACTGCGTTTTGCAGTTTGCAGAAATGCACTACAGTCCATTTAACAATGTTTCCTATGGATGTAGTTCACATGTGTGCATTTTGTGAAGTTGCGGTTTTTTGGAAAGGGTCGGGGACTTTTTTCCTCACCGCAGTTTGTGTTTTGCATGCCATAGACTTAAATGGAGCTGCACCAGAAATGCAAGTGGTGTTTTTTTGCAGTGATTTGCGTTTTTAAATCTGCCTAGCAACAAATCCACACCGCCTTAAAAGAAAAAAAAAATTAATACAACAAAACACGGGAAAAACCCTGGTAAAAAAAAAAAAACACGGAAACCTAGACCAAAGGGCCGACGTGCTCAGACCTGCCTTTTTACTATAAATAGATTTGAATAATTTTTGGGGGTTTGTCCTATCTTTTGCAATCTGTTGCTCGGTTTGAATTTTTGCATCCTTGATTTCCCATTTACATATTCGGTTATATTCTTTGTAACCACTAAAAGATAGTGTTCCCTCATTTTTGTATTTTTTTTTTAAAAGTTCTTTTCTTATCATTTATAATTTTTTAAAGTTTGGTCGTGAGCCACATAGGTTTTATTTTTAGCCTTTTAAACGTATTGCCCATGGGAATATACTTTGCTGTGAGTTTGCATAGTCTTATTGAAAAATTCCCATTTCTGTTCACCGATGCCAATATTCCCTCCCCGTCCTGGAGAACAGCCCTCATCCTTGGAAAATTTGCTCTCTTAAAGTGTTTTTATCTATCAAGTGTTTGTTGCTTGCAGCTTACATTAAATGAAATCATGTTACAGTCACTGCTACCCAGATTTTTTTTATATGAATATTGGTAATAAGCTCTGGATGGTTTGAGACAACCAGGTCCAGCATAGCGTCATTCCTAGCCGGGGCCTCAAACTGGACCATAAAATTGTCCTGCAATAGGTTTATAAAAATTTGCCCTTTAACTGTCTCAGCAGTGCCATTACTCCAGTTAATTTTCGGGTAGTTAATAAAATCCCCCATTATTATCACTGTCAAAGACCTTGCAGCCCTTTCCATCTGTGCAAGGAGCGGAGTCTCCGTCGCCTCTAACATTGGGAGGTTTATAACAGACTCCAATAATAATTTTTGTAGTATGCACCCCCATATACAGATTTACCCATAATGCTTCAGACTCATCACACTTTCCATTAACTAGGTCCTCTTTCACATTCGCTTTAAGATCACTTTTCACATAGAGACAGACATCACCACCCCTCCGTTTTACCCTGACTAGTACTTGGTGCTTAGTGCCCGGTCTAGTACTCATGACTTCGCACTTGGCGGTAAAACCCTTGTTGGCAATCACAGATGTCAGATGTTTCCTGTAGTTATCCACCAGGTTTGCACACATCTCAGGAGGGATTTTGTCCCACTCACATTTACAGATCCTCTCCACGACATTCAGGTTTCGAGGCGCACGTTTGGTAACTCGAACCTTTAGCTCCCTCCACATATTTTCTATGGGATTAAGGTCTGGAGACTGGCTTTTCCACTTAAGGACCTAAATGTGCTTCTTGAGCCACTCCTTTGTTGCCTTGGCCGTGTGTTTTAGGTCAGTGTCATGCCCATTTTCAATGCCCTGGCTGAGGTAAGGAGGTTCTCACCCAAGATTTGACAGTACATGGCGCCGTCTATCGTCCCTTTGATACAGTGAAGTTGTCCTGTCCCCTTAGCCGAAAAACAACCCCAAAGCACAATGTTTCCACCTCCATGTTTGATGGTGGGGATGGTGTTCCTGGGGTCATAGACAGCATTCCTACTCCTCCAAACACTGACTTGTGTTGATGCCAAAGAGCTTGATTTTGGTCTCATCTAACCACTACACTTTCACCCAGTTCTCTGAATTATTCAGATGTTCATTAGCAATCTTCAAACGGGCCTGTACATGTGGTTTCTCGTGCAGGGGGACCTTGTGGGCGCTGCAGGATTTCAGTCCTTTGAGGCGTAGTGTGTGAACAATTGTTTTCTTGGTGACTATGGTCCCAGTTGCCTTGAGATCATTGACAAGATTCTCCCGTGTAGTTCTGGGCTGATTCCTCACCTCTCTTGTGAGCACTGAAACTCCACGAGGGGAGATCTTGCATGGAGCCACAGACAGATTGACAGTTATTTTGTGTTTCTAACATTTGCGAATAATCACACCAAACTGTCGTCACCCTCTCACTAAGCTGCTTGGCGATGGTCTTGTAGCCCATTCCAGCTTTGTGTAAGTCTACAATCTTGCCCCAGACATCCTTGGACAGCTCTTTGGTCTTGGTCGTGGTGGAGAGAGTGGAATCTGATTGCTTCTGTGGACAGGTGTCTTTTATACAGGTAACAAGCTGAGATTAAGGCCCCTTTCACACATACGGACCGTTCGTCCATTTTTCATCCATCCGTTGACGGATGAAAAACGGACATCAATGCATTCCAAAACTGATGCAAATGGATGATCATCTATTTCCATCCGTTTTCATCCCCTTCCGTCATCCGTTTTTTTGAACGGATGAAAGCCCCATTTTTCATCCGTTAAAAAACAGATCGGACGAAAAACGGATGTAAACGGACGAACGGTCCGTTTTTGCATGAAAAAATGACTACAGGACTCAAGTAGTTAAGGACTCTAGCTGGCAGATGAAAAAAACGGATGAAAAAAGAAAGAACTGACCTGTCACAGCTCCGTTCTCCATGGAGGATCGGATGAACACGGACCATCTGTCCGTGCTCATCCAATCCGATAAACGGATGGAAAATAGGGTTTCCATCTGTCTGTATTTGGCGGATCGGAGCAGATTGGATGTCAGCGGACATGTCACCGCTGACATCCGTCGCTCCATTGAGGACAATGGAGCGTCCCTTCAGGTCCACCTGAAAGACTGACAGGCGGACCTGAACGGTCTGCTGTTGTGAAAGGACCCCAAGAGTGTGGTCCTAATTTTAGCTTGTTACCTGTATAGAAGACACCTGGGGAACCAGAAATCTTGCTGATAGGGGATCAAATACTTTATTTCACTCATTAAAATGCTAATCAATTTATAGCTTTTTTCATGCGTTTTTCTCAATATTTTTGTTATTTTGTCTCTCATTGTTAAAATAAACCTACCATTAAAATTCTAGACAGATCATTTAATTGGGCAAACATTCAAAATCAGCAGGGAATCAAATGCTTTTTCCCCCCTCAATGTAAGCTCTTTTCACACTATTCAGAGTTTAACACACAAGAACACCCCCTGGCTTCGTTCGCACCGAAACATGCGAACAGACAAAAAAATTGTCAGAACATTCGAACACCGTTAAAGACTATGGGACCCAAACATGAAAAATCAAAAGTGCTCATTTTAATGGCTTATAATATGCAAGTTATTGCCATAAAAAGTGTATGGGGACCCAAGTCCTGCCCTAGGGGACATGTATCAATGCAAAAAAAAAAAGTTTTTAAAATCAATCGTTTTTTCAGGCACAGTGATTTTAATGGTTAAAGTGAAACAATAAAAATCAAATATTCCTTTAAATAATGTGCCTGGGGGGCTCCCCTTAGTCTGCCTGTAAAAGGGCGCACCTCTGTGAGGATTAGAACAGCGCCAGAGCAAAATTACATTTGTAAAAGGAAAAAAAATGGATTTTTGACTTATCGTAAAATCCTTTCTCTGAGTTCATTGACGGGCACAGCAGCTTCATGGGCAAGTGGGCTATACTGCCCTCTCTTGAGGAGTGACTAGGCAGAACAGGCTGCTCAAACAGCAAAAGAACAGACACAGCCCCTCCCCGGGGGAAGTGCCCACTGGCAGATAACCCTTCGCCCTGCTACTGCTAGCTCAGTCCGTAACAAGCAGTGCAACGTAATATTAGAGGGGTGGGTGCTGTGCCCGTCAACTCAGAGAAAGGGATTTTACGGTAAGTAAAAAATCCAGTTTTCTCTTTCATTCATTGATGGGCACAGCAGCCTCACGGACAAGTGGGACGTCCAAAAGCAGTGCCAAAAACATAAGGGGTGGGTAACGGAACAAAGGAACTTCACCCAACTGAACCCTCTGTGAGGAACCAGACGTGTCTCACACGGCCGCCTGCAAAACTTTGCAGCCAAACGCAGCATCCGAGGATGCTAAAACATCAACTTTGTAAAACTTTGAGAAGGTGTGCACAGAGGACCAAGTAGCCGCCTTGCATACCTGAGACACAGACACCTGATGTCGGAAAGCCCTGGAAGTGCTAATCGCCCTGGTAAAATGAGCCATGAATGGAAAAGGAGGCTCCAGACCCCGAACAGCATAGGCTCGGGTCACAGTCTGTCTAATCCAACGTGAAATAGTGGCCGACGAGGCCGCCAGACCCTTGCGTGGGCCATCCACCACTACAAAAAGAGTGAGAGCGGCGTGGGCAGAGCGCAGGAAGAACAATGTCCTTATTGATATGGAAAAATGACAACACCTTCGGCAGAAAAGAAGGTGATGGCCGCAGAACCGCCTTATCTTTGTGTAGGACCAGATAGATAGGTAGAACCAGGACCTACATGATAGAGCCGCCAACTCAGACACCCGTCGAGCGGATTTGATAGCTACCAGGAAAGCCACCTTTTGCGAAAGCAATTGCAGCGATATTTCCCTGATATTCTCAAAGGGTGGCTTCTGAAGAACCGAGAGGACCAAATTGAGGTCCCATGGTGCCAAAGGCGACCGTACCTGGGGGGCGACATGTCGAACCCCCTGCACGAAAGTATGGATCAAAGAATGTGTCGCCAAAGGACGCTGAAAAAAGATCGCCAGGGCAGAAATCTGACCCTTGATCGTACTCAACGGCAGCTTCTGGTCGAGATCCTTCAGCAGGAAAGCCTGAACCCGAGATCGGGGATTCCACCCCCCATTCTCGCACCAGGTGATATAAGCCCTCCAGGTGCGGTGATAAATCTTCCTGGAAGTGGCCTTACGTTCCTTAAGCATGGTGGGGATCACTGAGTAACACCCCCGATCCTTCAACACCTGGGATTCAATAGCCAGGCCATTAAAGCCAGCGAGGGTAAAGCAGGATGCAAGATGGGCCCCTGAGACAGACCATTTGAACTACGTTGGCGTACCAAGGACGCCGTGGCCAATCTGGAGCTATGAGAATGGTCGGTATCCCCTCCGTTTCTATTCTGCGCAGAAGCAACTTGAGGGGGGGGGGAGGGGTAGAGGAGCCGGTACCGAGCCCACGGAGCTACCAAGGCACCAATCCGCCGCGTCCGCTAGGGAATCCGTTGTCCTGCTCACAAAGGCCTGCACCTTCCGATTGAGACGAGACGCTAGAAGGTCCACGTCTGGACCTTCCCCACCTCAGATAAATCTGATGGAACACATCCGGGTGCAGGGACCACTCTCCCTGGTCCAATCCCTGATGACTGAGGTAGCCCGCTTGCCAATTCTCTATGCCCGGGATGTGGACGGCGGAGATTGCCAGTACGTGGAGTTCTGCCCACCGCTGAATGTGAGCTACCTCTGAGGCCGCAGACAAGCTTCTTGTCCCGCCCTGGTGATTCACGTATGCCATGGCCGTGGCATTGTCCGACTGAATCCGGACAGGGCACCCATTCAGCCTCCTTGTCCAATGGGAGAGGCAGCACCTGATGGCCCACAATTCCAGGACATTGATCGGGAGACGAGACTCCTCCGGAGGCAACCGTCCCTGGGCTAACAGCTCCAGGACGCCTCCCCAGCCGATCAGGCTGGTGTCCGTCGTGACCACTGTCCAATGGAGGGGGAGTAACGACTTCCACAGCCACAGGGCCGGAGCCCGCATCCATCAGAGCAGCGAAGTCCTGGTCCGGTGGTCCGCCCTGATCACCCAAACCAGGGATGAGGGGAACTTGTCCCACTTTCACAGAATCAACCGCTGCAGAACACGGGTGCGACACAGTATGGGACCGCCTCGAAGGTGGACACCATGAGGCCCAAGACCCGGTCTGTCGCTTGGATGGTGGGAGGAAGACCTTCGCCTGGGCTGCATCCAGAATCAGACCCAGATACTCCAAGCGGTGAGACGGGGTCATCACCGACTTCGGGCGATTAATCACCCAGCCGAACTCCTGCAGAGTGTGCAAGGCAATCATCACATTGTCCCCGAGAGCTGGAGCAGACTCTGCTCGCAAGAGAAGGTCATCCAGATACACAACCACACAATGCCCCTCTGTCTCAGTAGAGCCAGAACCGGGGCCAGCAGCTTGGTGAAGACCCAGGGCGCAGAGGACAGGCCAAACGAGAGAGCCACAAACTGATAGTGATGCTCCCCGATCGCAAAGCACAGGAAGCGCTGGCGCTGAGTGCATATGGGAACATGCAGGTACGCATCTTTGATGTCGAGGGAAGCCAGGAAATCGCCCTGGTGCAGAGCCGCTACCACAGAGCGGACAAACTCCATCCTGAATCTTCGTACACGTACAAAGCAGTTGAGGGCCTTCAGGTCCAGGATTGGACGGACCCCATTCTTCTTCGGGACCACAAACAGGTTGGAGTAAAACCCGTGGAAACGTTCCGCACGCGGAGCGGGGACCACTACCCCTTGACAAAGTAGGACCTGCACCGCCCCAAGCAGGGCCTGCAGTCTGCCTGTGGGCAGTTGCAAGTTGGAGGCCAAGAACCTGTCCGGAGGACAGGAACGAAATTCTATTCTGTACCCCGACGAGATCACCTCATGCACCCAGCGGTCCAAAATGCGGGAAGTCCACCAGTCCGCAAACCCTAGGAGACGTCCCCCCACCCGAAGAGCAGGTGGGGGCAGCACTTCATGCGGAGGAGGACTTGTCCTCCAGGTCGTCACGCTTACGCTGCCAGGGACGCTTCTGCCCACCCGTGGGGTCCTTGGCAGGCTTCGAGCCCTTGCCAGAGGAGCAGGAGGGACGAAAAAAATTGATTTTTTGTATAACTTACCGTAAAATCCTTTTCTCTGAGTTCACTGACAGACGCAGCCTTCTTATGACACATGGGGGGGGGGTTATGCTCATCCTACTAGGAGTAGACTAGGCAAAAACAAACAAAAGCGTAGGTTGGCCCCTCCCAGGGGGCCGTCCTCACCTCAGCATATAATCCCCCTGCTCTGCATAGCACATCAGTTCGTAACAAGCTGTACAAAACCAACGCAGAGGGGTGGGTGCTGCGTCTGTCAGTGAACTCAGAGAAAAGGATTTTACGGTAAGTTATACAAAAAATCAATTTTTCTCTTCCGTTCACTGACAGAC
>BLSH010022528.1:252487-270337 GCA_018402905.1 Glandirana rugosa
GGTTCCGTCGATGTCCTCCAGTCTTCGCTGGTACCGTCGTATTCGTTCTCTTCAGACTACTCTTCGGGAGGAGGCGTACTACCCAACGGGGGCGGGCAGCGAGCCCACCCCCCCAGCAGACGACCTCAAGCGCCTTGTCACCTGGAGAGCGTAAAGTCTAAGGACCCAGACGCTCTACCAAAAGCGTCCCATGTTTTAAGGTACCAAAAATGAGGTTGGACAAACACCAGGGTTTCTTCCTACCCCAGTCCGGGCAGGACCTAGACTTCCGTGAGTTGCAAATACAAGCCCGCGCCTTTAAGTCCTACCTCAGTTAGGCGAGTCACCATCGCCGGGAAGCGGTCCCCATACGCATCCTTGATATCCAAGGACGCTAGCAAGTCCCCCTGGCGAAGGGCCGCTACCACTGAGCGGATTGACTCCATCCTGAATTTCCGCGCCCGAACATAAACGTTGAGTGCCTTCAGATCCAGGACGGGCCTGACCCCATCCTTCTTTGGGACCACAAACAGGTTGGAGTAAAAACCATGGAATTTTGTACCCTGCGAAAACCATCTCGCAGACCCAGGAATCTGAAATGCGAGAGGTCCACTGTTCCGCGAACTCCAGCAGACGACCCCCCCACCCGAGCGACGGGCGGGGGCAACCCATCATGCGGAGGAGGGCTTCTCATCAGACTTCTCTTGCTTATGCTGCCATGGTCGCTTCTGACCTCCTGTAGCTGCCTTGGAGGGCTTAGCAACCTTGCCCGCCGAATGGGGGGCACGAAAAAACTTTTTCTGAGCAGAAAACGAGGGGCCCGGCCTGCGACGAGGTTCCTTACCCCTCTTAGGCTGGGGGAGAAAGGTACTCTTCCCACCTGTGAGATCCTTGATGATCTCGTCTAGAGAAGCTCCGAAGAGGCGCCCTCCCTGAAAGGGCAAGTCAGTAAGCGCCTTTTTTGACGCCTGGTCCCCAGACCAGCCCTTCAACCAGAGTACACGCCTGATCACTACTGTGAAGGCGGACAGCTTTGATTGTATGGGAGCTATGTCCAGGGCTGCATCACAAAGATACCTGAGCCCCTGGGTGAGCGGTTCAGCCAGCTCCACGGTTTCAGGCGGGACATGCGCCTCGCACAAACCATGCTGCAACACCACAGCCCATTCCATCAGAGCTTGCGCCACAAGTGCTGATGCAAGCACCGGCCACATGGCTGACCCAGTCAAGACAAACATGGCCTTGGCAACTGCCTCGGCCCTCGTGTCAGCCGGATCCTTAAAAGACGACGTGCCCTCCACTGGAATAGTGGTCGCCTTGCTCAGGCGGGACACCGGGGGGTTTACCTTGGGAGAGACCCACTTCTGCGACATACTGTCCTCAAAAGAATAACGTACAGCAAACAGTCTTGGTAGAGGCAGAGAGCTCTGCGGCCACTGCCACTCTTTGTACACCAACTGATCAAAGAAGGGTACATAGGGGAACACCTTAGGGGTGCGAACCGGCCTATGCGATCCAAAGACCACCGACTCTTGCTGTCCCTAGCTTCAGTGTCTCCCGGACAGCTGAGATTAAGAAGCCCACAAAAGCCTTTTCATGTGCAACAGTGTGCCCTGAAAGATCTTCTTCCCTATCAGAGGAATCTTGGAGCTCCCCATCCGTCAACTCGAGGGGGGTCCCCGTCCTGGTGGACCCCCCCTCAAGGTCCGAATCCCCCCCCCAGATGAAGGGGAAGGAGGAGGTGGCCGACTCCTGTCTGCTCTGCGGTCACGGCCCAACACTGACCGGGAAATAAAGGACTCCAGGAGTCAGCGTAACCAGAGGAACCACAGGTCCCAGCACACCCTCAGCCCCAGCGGAGGTCCCCGCCGCCGAAGTGCTGGCTTCTGCTGCCATTGCGCTACCCACACCGGATACCCACATCACCCAAGAGGGGTCTAAGCACCGGAGGTAGGCGCCCCCCTGCCACCCCAGGCACACCGGACAGGGACCCCTGCAGTTACACCCAGGAGAACCGACCGTAGCTCACACCCTGCCCCAGGAGAAGTGCTGCTCAAGCTGCTGAGTCCGCCTTACCAACCACTTAAAAAGCGTTGATGCTGCTGCTGTCCCAGCGTCTCCACATGTCTTCTTAGACCAGGAAGTGCTCCGGGACCGTCCACCCTCCAGTCATAGCCTCTAATGCACGGCCGACCAACCAAAAATGGCCGCTGTGCACACTAGAGGCCAAACTGAGCGGCCGGCTCCCGCAAAATGGCGACCGGGCCAATGAAAAATGGCGCCAACCACCGCACAAGCGGCTGCCGAAGCTGTGGCGGGGGGGGGAATAGAACACCCTGCAGTGCAGCAGCAGCACAGGCAGCCGGGGCATCAGGGTGGAGGACGGGGGATAGGGATGGAGCACCGCCAGACATCCCAGGGAATGGGGGGAAACCCGCCAGCCCCCCCCGTGCCCTGGCCATGGACGGGGGAGTACTTACCCATCCAGACAGGCAGAGCGGGTAACCCACCCGAGACAGACCTGCCTCCCTGTCCATTCCTACAGGGGGAACTGCCGGCTGAGCGACACCCGTGACGCGGACCTGGATGCCCGTTTTTGAGCGTGCTGGCGGAACATTTAAGCCGCAGGCCGCCCCACACGGAACAGGACCTGACACGGTCGACCTATCGCGGAGCGTAGGTTGGCTCGGTCCGTTGGCCCAGCTGGGGAGACTCCCTGGATCTATATTATCCAACCGGCTGCTTGATTGCAGTCTTCATCAGAAGAAAAAGAAAAACTGTGGACCCACGGGTCCCAGCAAGGGGCCCGGTCCTACTCCTTGCACTAGGCAGAAAAAGACTGAAGGCTGAGCTGGCCGGTGGGGGGTTATACCAGGGAGGACCGCCCCCTGGGAGGGGCTGTGTCTGCGTTTAGCTGAACTGAAGTTCTGCCTAGTCCACTCCTAGTGAAAGGTAGCATAACCCCAGGCGTAATGAAGAGTTGCTGCATCCGTCAATAAACGAAAGAGAAAAAGGGACGTCAATTTTGTTTGAGTACAATGTCGCACGACCATGCAATTATCAGTTAAAGCTACGCAGTGTCGAATCGCAAATAGTGCTCTGGTCAGGAGGGGGTAAATCCATCCGGGGCTGAAGGGGTTAAAGTGGAGTTGCAGCGTTTTTTTTTTTCAAAACACCCCAGTGTTTGCACATAATCAGATATCAATTGGCATTATTCATTAATGTAGCTTTTATAAATGTTATGCATTTTTTTTAAAAAAAACGTATTAGGTCCGCCGAGCGCGCTCCCATCTTCAGTGTGGGTAGCTGAAGCCCACTGGTATGTTGTGGGATATGGCGCTGCTGGCTACCCAGCATGCACCTCCCAATATCGCGCAGGCACATAAAAAACAAAGCGCGGCGCGATATGCTACAAGTGGAGGCAGAGGCACCTTGACTCCTGGGATTGACGACTCGTATCATCCCAAGAGCCAATGGGTGGAAGCACATGACGTACCTTGCTGTGGCGAGGTACTGCAGAAGTGGGGGATTACAACAAAAAAAAAAATGCAATTAGCATACAGGAAGTGATCACGAACGCAGGGGGAGTTTATAAAATGGCTGGAACTCTGCTTTAATATCTGCAACTGTCATCACAGATCATCAAGCTGCCTGGAGATGATCTTAGAGCTTTGACCTAAAGGTGACGCTTTTTGCTTTCTCTGGTCCATGCGACCACTTAGGGCAGGGGTTCCAAACCTTTTAAAGACGAAGGGAGACTTAGTAACCGGTCGCAGGCCAGATGACAGATCCGTGTCTACTCTGTATATGCAGAGTGGACACAGACACAGCCCGCTCTACTCTATGGGCCATCCAATCTGATCTGCACAGACAGAAGAGGATGGATCCCTTCTGGGTTTTTTATTTTTTTAGCAAATTGGATTGGAGGTAGGAGGGAGTAAATGGACACAATCCATTTACATCTGCCGCTCCATAGAGGTGAATGGAGGGTCCGATTTGATCAGTCTAAAATCAGGACCGATCATGTGAAAGGGGCTTAAGGCTGCTCTGTGGTTTACCAGCATCATGGGTGCAGCACAGTGCCCCTGTGGCTTTCCTGCAGGTTAGCTGCACTTTGCCAGAGACTTCTATTACATCCTGCAGGTGTGGTGCACTTTCTGAAAATGCACAAAAACTCATGCATTCAGGAGTTTTGGTGCGCTTCCAGAAAGTGCACCAAACAAGCAGGTAATAAAAAAACAAAACAAACAAACAAAAAAAAAACTATGGCTCAGAGCAGGTAACCCGCAGGTGCACTGCCTTGCACCTGTGGATCAGTTTGAAAGCAGCCCAGTAACCACTGCAGAAGAGATCTGCCCATGTATACACTGATTTAAGAAAATAAAATGCCCTTAAATAATCTTCAATTCAGGAATCTCCCTTGGTACAGGTATTGCCGGCTGTTGCTATCCCAGGCGGAGTGCCATTGGTATCACTCCGCCTGTGACAGGAGTCGGTGCTATACAGGAAGCATCTGCTTATGCGACTCCGCTCCCTCCACTGCTATGCTTCCTCTAGCGTCGGCTCCATTCAGAACACTGATGCTCTGGAATAGCGAGTTGGGAACCCACAATCTGGCCTTGCCAAGCCGCCATCCCAGAGCAGGTCGTCGCGGGCCACATCAAAAGGTTCCATGGGCCACGTGGAGGAGGGGTGCCTTTCCTCCAATCAGCTCACACACAGTGTATGCCCAGACTCCCCTCCCACTGCTGAAACCGGAAAAAAAAATTCTAACACGATCTGCACTTTCTAAAAAAGTCTTGAAAGCCGAAGACAGCAGATATACATGTAAAACTTATGTAGAAGGATTTGTTTCATCTCTGTGTATCATCTGAGGCTCTTCACTTTACTAGGTATATGTGAGGGTTTACATTCACTTTAACCACTTGCCGACCGCCAACCGCAGGTTGACGGCGACAAGGTGGTTCGTTATCGCAAATCGCCGTCATACGACGGCGGCTGCGATAACGCGCACTGTGAGCGCGTGCGCCGCCGGAGGCGCGCCCGCACGCTCACTGTGTTCGGGGAGGGCCAGGGAGCGGGTGCGGCGGCTTCGATTGCCGCCGGCTACCCACGATGGCCCCCCCGCGGTGAAGGAACAGAGGTCCGTGTATGTAAACACGGACCTCCGTTCTGTGAAGGGGGAAGGGCTGTGATCACAGCCTTCCTGTACGTGGAGGCTGTGACCACTTCCCTTCCCCAGCTAGGGCAGTCCCCATACAGTTAGAACACGCCCAGGGAACATAGTTAACCCTTAGAGCGCCCCCCTGCAGGTTAACCCCTTCACTGCCAATGGCATTTACACAGTAATCAGTGCATTTTTATAGCACTGATCGCTGTGCCAATGGTCCCAAAAAAGTGTCAAAATGGTCCGCCATGTCCGCTGAAATATCGCAGTACCGCTAAAAATCGCAGATCGCTGCCATTACTAGTAAAAAATAAAAAAAAAATAAAAACCCCAAAAATTAATTCTCATCATCCGTAAACGCGACCACTTTTGCGCAAACCAATCTATAAATGCCGATTGCGATTTTTTTTTATCGCAAATATGAGGAAGAATATAAATCGGCCAAAAACGGTGAAAAAAAATGTTTTTTTATATTTTTTTTTTGGATTTGTATTTTAGCAAATAGTAAGAAATTTGG
Source organism: Glandirana rugosa (assembly GCA_018402905.1). NCBI lineage: Eukaryota > Metazoa > Chordata > Amphibia > Anura > Ranidae > Glandirana > Glandirana rugosa. Next base: position 258,151 of record BLSH010022528.1, read on the forward strand.
GTTTTTTTGCAAAATTGTCGCTCTTCTTTTGTTTATAGCGGCGATCAGAAATGACGCAGAGGGGATCAAATACCACCAAAAGAAAGCTCTGTTTGTGGGAAAAAAAGGACTCAAATTTTGTTTGGGTACAACGTCGCACGACCGCGCAATTTTCAGTTAAAGCGATGCAGTATCGAATCGCAAAAAGGGCTCCGGTCCTAAAGCTGGAAATCCTTCCGGGGCTGAAGTGGTTAAGGAGGCTCCTGGTGAGAGGGACACAGAAGACTATACAGGCAAGGGCAAGGGAGAACTTCTTGTGAAGGGACCCTGCATACAGGTTTTTGAGGCAGTTTGTTTGCACTCAGTCTTAGCTTGTTTTGGGGCAGAAAAGGGCATGTGTTAATTGCTGTTCAGCTGTAGTAAGAGCAAGGCATTATTGTTGCCACACTTCTGGATTTTTTTCAGTGTATTTCGGGGAGTAATGTCTTCCAGAAAACGCAGTGGAGGAGGCACCGCAGGAAAGGGCACGGGGGCATCACAGTCAGGCCCTGAAGATTCCACTCATAGCTCTGCTGTGATGGCATACCCTAAAAGACAAGGAGTGACAGGCCCATCTGAGTGGCTGCGTTTGTTTGGCACTGTGACTACTACTAATGCATCCACTTCAGTGAATGTCGCCAAGATTGATTTAATAGCATCACTAGCAGGATTGGAAGGCAAGATTGCGAGAATGATTGCTTCCATAACACTTGGTTGAAATAAGCGTGAGACCCCCCCTTCACCTGATCCTCCTGTCCTAGAGCACCTAGAGTTGAGTTTGAAGAGGGTCAGGCGAGGATTCCGGGTCTGAGGAATCAGAGCCTGAAGAGGGAGCTGAACACTATCTCAATATTCCAAATCCTAGTGCCAGTATATACAAAAAATAAGAGTGCAGCGCTCACTAAAAGCCAAATTGAATAAATTAAGTAAAAAAGTCTATAGTCCATGATTCAGAGATAAATTGCAGGACAAGGATCCACCACAGGGTGACAGTTGACCTTAATGGAATGGATTCAAGACCACATGAAAAAACCTCCACCACAAATCACACAGGCCGCTCACCACCTTGCATGGACCCCTGGGTGAACCAGACAGGTCATTCAAGCCTTTCCCACAACTTAGAGAGAGATAGATCGCACTTAATTTGCGATCTCCGATTCCGATTATCCATACACTAAGCAGTGATCGCTTCATTGGTCTCTATGGAGAGAGAGTGGATGGATCAGGTGATCCTACATGTGACTGATCATGTGACCGATGCTCCCACAGTGCTTGGGATTGCGAGTCACGACCGGTCGGCTCAATCAGGGACATTCATTTGATGGCTATTAAAAACATGCTGCGGAGGGCTTCCCCTATCCGCTGAAGAAGTCCCGCCTAGGACAATACGCATGCGGGAAACCAGGAGGTGCATGTCACGCCAGCAGCAGCCACTTATAGCTGAAGGTCACCACACAAATCGCGGAGTATACATGTTTGGAAACTTGGCACTTGGTCTAAGTGCCTTTGCATGTGAGTGCATTTCTTTTTATACAAATAAATTGTGAAATTACACAGAGAGCACTAGATTTCTTTTTGCATATATCGGAACTTCAATGGCTGTATTACGTTTTTATGCTGGACTGAGGTACCTAGGATCAGGAGGAACAACTCATAAGAGCTATCCATCGCTCTCTCCCAGTTGTGGGAAAGGCTTGAATGACCTGTCTGGTTCACCCAGGGGTCCATGCAAGGAGGTGAGCGGCCTGTGTGATTTATGGTGGAGGTTTTTTCATGTGGTCTTGAATCCATTCCATTGAGGTCAACTGTCCCCCTGTGGTGGATCACTGTCCTGCAATTTATCTCTATGAATCATGGACTATGGACTTTTTTATTCCATTTAGCTTTTAGTGAGCGCTGCACTGTTATTTCTTGTATGTTCTGTTCGGCCCAGCTCAGAACTTCTGATGCCAGGGCTAGCTGGGCTCCACTGCTCGTTCCCCCCGTTTGTTTATATATGCTACTACCGAGGAGTTGTCCAACTGTAGTTGTATGTGGTGGCCCCACAGTTGTCCTTGGAAGACCCTGAATGGTAAGGCCACCGCCCTCAATTCCTTACAGTTCGACGACCTTTGCAGTTCCTGTCCATTCCAGGTACCTTGTGTTATCAGTGGCCCCAGGTGTGCACCCCAACCCCTGCTGCTTGCGTCCATGGTCACGACATTTGTAACCAGAATGACCCACAGCCGGCCCTGTGACAGGTTCACTGTCACCCTCCACCACCACAGAGATCTCTTTACCTGTGGTGGTATTCTCACTTGGGCATCTAATGATGCCTGACTGTGGTCCCAAACTTTCAGTATGAAGCTCTGCAGGGGCTGAAAATGCAGCCCCGCCCACTGTACTGCTGAGATAGCTGAAGTTAACAGCCCCAGCAATGACATTGTCCTCCTTATTGTCACTGGCTGGGTGCTTTGTAGCAATCTTGCTCCATTTATTTTCTGTACCTTTTCTTTTGGCAGAAATACTCCCCACGGATGATTCCCATGACTTTTTCAACAGTGAGTCCATCCTTTTAGACATTGCATCTGAAAAGGCCCCCATGTCCTCAAAGGCCAAATCAGTGTGCCTGGACACCTGGGAAAAGGCTACGTCCAGTTTTGGATTCTTGTTAGACGCGGACGAAGGATCCTCAGAGAACGAAAACCTTCTCTTCAGCGCCCTGGAGAAGAAGGGTTTCCTTTCCGGATCAAGCCACCTCTTTTTTGACTGCATCCACCAGAACATCATGGACAGGGAAAACCTCTCTTTTCTGTTCATCCATGCCCTGATGCATCTTATTGTGGAGTGTCAATGGCTATTTGTCTGCCTGAATTCCTAGAATGGTGTGGATAGCCCCTAGGTGGAAACCCTCAAAAAGCGTTTTAAAGGACTGAATCATGGAGGAAAGCTCCTTCACTGAGGCTGCTAAATCACCATCCTGTTCTGAAGCCCACTCCCTAACCAGACCATGTATGTATTCCTTGCACAGCACTTTAGGCCAGCTGTCCCCTAAGGTAACCCTGCAGGAGGTGCATTTCCTCTTAGAGCTATGGTAAGATTTGGACTTCTCTGTAGCTTTAGCCTGAAAGACAAAAAATCGGGCTCGTTAATAGCTGCGGTGACCCAACCCCTCCACCAACTATTCTAGGTTATACACCCAGGAGTTCTTCAGGCCTCCCTCCCAGGTTCCTGAGATTCCCTCTCCTCTGACCACCCAGAGGGAGCATCCCCCACCATAGGAGCTATCCAGTGGGGAGAAGCAAAGGTAAGGGGAATCCCTCCTCAGGTTTCCCTTACCTTTTGATGGCTGGAGCTGGCGTCGCTGTAACCAGTCTGGGCTGGCTCTGCCTCTGACATGGCGCAATGTGGTGCACTGAAACCTATCGCTGTCAGTATGGCATCTCGGCTCCCTCCAGCCCACTTTCAGTGTCCACGGCCAGAACCCGCGGACCGAGAGGAAGTGTCCACCCCCACCGGAAACTACATCTCCCGCCACTCCAGCTCCATTGCAGCTGTACTATGTGCGAGAGGAGACACTTCACCCTGCAGCACCACTGTGGATCTGCCAGCGGGCCCCCGAATCCTCTGTCTGCTTTCGGAAGAAGATGGGGTGGCTTTGTAAGTAGTTTGCAGACAGGTATACCACCCACCGCCAATCCCAGGAGTCCCTTAAGCTCCCTCAGAGGACCCACACTGCCTCAGCCTCCCTGGCTATCTGACCTCAGTCCCTTGCAGTGTCTCACGCCATAGGAAACACTAATAACTGAAGGGGAGGCAGGGGAAGTTAGCATTTTAAAGATGGCTGATGCAGTGTATTGATTGATCCTGTATCTTAAAGATATTGTCATGTATTACTCATTCATAAATATGGTGCAGGAAAATTTTCCTCATAAGCATGACAGAGATCAGGTGCAGAATATCAGAAGCCAAAGGTATCCTTTGAGAAGTCTCTGCATGAGGTTGCTGGGGAAGAAGGTGTCTACTTTGAAGCAGTTTCACTCCAGACCATTGAAAAGGAACATTCTGTCTATTTTGAGTAAGAAAGCCCAGCCCAAAAATTAGAGTGCTGTATGTCTGTCCCACGGGATATTGTAGTGTCAATTGGTGGTTGATTGAGCGGAATCTGGAGAGGGGGAGGTAATTTCTTCTGGTGGTATAAAAGGATACTACCAATGCCAGTCTTTCGGGATGGGGGGGCTTTGCTGGAGGTGGCTGCAGTCCAGGGGACTTTAGTCTCCACAGGAGACAGTTCTGCCCCATCAATATCTTGGAACTTCGGGCAGTGCACCTTGCTCTGGATTATTGGAGGAACCAGTTGCATAGGTTTCCGGTCAGGGTTCAATCTGACAATGCCATGGCAGCGGCAGATATCAACCACCATGGCGGTACCAGGAGTCGTGCGACCCAGGAAGAGATGAACCACATTCTGTCTTGAACAGAACATCATGTGCAATCTCTGTCGGCAGTACGCATTCCAGGGGTAGAGAACTGGCGGGCACATTTTCAACCATTAATACCAGGGGAGTGCATTCCAATATATTCTCTGTCAGCGAAACTCAAGGCGTAGAACTGTTGGCATCCAGGTTCAACAAATTGGACAGTTTTGTGTCTAGGACAAGAGAGCCACTAGCTAGATACCCTGGTAACACCTTGGGACCAGTTATTCCTGATCTATGCCTCCTGATTCAACTACTGTTGCCTCTCTTGTGCTGGATCTGGGAGGAGATAACACCGGCAAGCTTGATTGCTCTGGCGTGGCCCAAGAGGGCTTGGTAAGCCAACATCGTGAACCTGGTGGCAGTGGACTGTACTTGGACACTTCCGTTTCAGCCAGACCTCTTGTGTCTCAGGGACCAATACTGCACCCTGTCCATTTCTCCCTACAGTGAAGAGGGAACAAGCAGGAAGTGGAACTTTAGTCAGAAAATTAAAGTGATTCTAAAAGCAATTTTTTAATTTTTAAAAAACAAACATGGTCATACTTCTCTGCTCTGTAAAGGTTTATCATAAATGTCTGCTCTATGTAATGGTTTGTTATACTTCCCTGCTCTGTGTAATGGTTTTGCAAAGAGCAGCCCTGATCTTCCTCTTTCCACACTGCCACTTGCTACGCCCACCAAACACATTACTCTCACGGTGTCATTTAGGCTGGGTTTGCATCTGTGTGTTTCTGAACGTATGGCAATCTGCACAGAAAACACATGCTTTGAAGTGAGTTTCTAAAATGCGCGGCAATGCACGTCGCACTCATTACCATTTACGCTGCATTCTCATCTGCACATTTTCGAGCATACGACAACCTGCAAGAAAACACATACTTTGCTGTGTGTTTCGAAAACAAAATCACGTTTGCGTTACCATTCGTTTGCATCTGCCTGTTTCCAAAAGCGCGGCAACCCGAAATAAAAAACTGCATGCCTTGCGGTGTTTCGAAAATGCGCAGCAATGTATGTCATGTTTCCGAATGCAACCAGCACAGAAAATACCCACTTTGCTGTGAGTTTCAAAAACACATAGCAAAACTTGTGTGGCAACAAAAACGCATACTTTGCAGCGCATTTTGAAAGTGCACGGCAACGCGTATCGCACTTGTTACCATTCGTTCGCATCTGCGCGTTTCCGAATGCACGGCAACTCGCAAGAAAACACACACTTTGGTAAGCACTTCAAATAGGCTGTGGGTCGCTTTCATTACCATTTGTTTGCATCTGCATGTTCTCATTTAGAAGTTTCCAAATGCACAGCAAAAAACACACATGCTTTGTCATGTGTTTAGAAAACATACGGCACCACATGTTGCGTTACCATTCATTCACATCTGCGCATTTCTGAATGCGCAGCAATACGCACAGTGTGCTTGCGTTACCTACAACAGTAATGAAACATATCATGTAGCAATATTGCTCCATGTAATGATATTGAATGATCAAACATTCACAGTTGCTGTAGAGGATAAGTCATAATTGAGTGCATATATGTATGCTTCTTGTAACCTCGTCAGGAGCTGGTGCACACTTTTACATGCCTGTGAAGGACAATATATATGCATAAAATGTATAAAGGGACTGCCTGGTCTAAAAAACAAAAAACAAGCAAAAAAAGTCAGAAAGAGGGAATAGCAACATCCCCCTACTTACAAAAATGGCTCAAGACTCAACAGATGGTGCTGCATGGATGGAAACTGTCCTGAATCTCCATCCCGGGAGCTGAGGTGGTGTGGACTCCCAGGAAGGAGCAAACCCACACGATCATCGCCTGGATGGGACCCCCCAACCTCCGTGGCTGGTAGTGCAAACCCATGCCTCCAAGTGTCTGAAGTAGCATAATATGGTATATGTGGCTATAGTAAATTTAATTAGCCATATTAAGTAAAAGAGACATGAAGAGTGACGGAGACATGCTGGGTTGAAGAAGTATGAAATGGTGGGAATGCCAAGCACTGAAAGTATGAGACCAGAGTGCCAATTGATGTGATAAGGTGTAAATGGGATGGACTTGCTTAGCCCAATAGATGGGGAATGAGTGACAACAGAGAACGAAGGAACACCAAATAACATGAGTGTTAGAGAAGACTTCCAGAAGTACCTGGATAGTGTAGTATCAGAGTGTAATCATGTCCCAAATGAATGTACGTGCCCACAGCAGCAGCCAACGGTCAGCAGGACTGAAATGATCCCAGCAGGGATATGAAGGCAGACTGCCTGCCTATGTATCCACCCACCAGCGTCACGCTGGAATGACTCAAAAGGAGCAAGTACTCCCAACAGAGCGACGGACGCTGCCCACAGTGGTGTCAATGAGTCAATGGATGGTAAAGACCAACCGACACGGCGGCGCCAAGAAGGCACCACTCATCGGTGGGATGCGTGGCGCCGATGCGGAGTAGGTCAGCCCGCCCAAACCTCTGCGTACGCTAGGCAACGGGAGGGAACCCAGTCCGCATCGCAGCTCCCAGGAAAGACATAAGGCCTTTGATTCTCTGTCTTGGGATTATCCATTTCATGTATTATCTTGTTTTGGTCAAAAATTCTTGTCTATACTTCAAGCATTATATAGCACGCCGACAGCATCCTTAATGCTTAAGGGATATTCCACACAGTCTAGCAACATAAAGAGGGACTCGGCAGGGATGCCCTTTATCCCCATTGCGGTTTGTACTGCCACTAGAACCACTTGCAATTAAAATCTGAAATTGCCCATATGTGAAGGAAATCGATTACGGGGATAGGGAGAACAATTGTGCATTAGTCGCAAAGGACATCCTGATGGTCATCTCGTCATCCATCACCACCTTCCCTAACCTTTATGCGATACTACAGCCTCTCTAGAATATCAGGCCTCACTATTAACCAGGACAAAAATCACGAGCACTAAACATATCTTTTCATAGTAGTACTAAAATGGCCCTTGAACAACATACGTTTCGCTGGGAATCTGAGGCTCTCCTGTATTTAGGTATCCACTTAATAACCCTCTTTAAACCCCTTATATTCTCGGAACTATCCTGCACTGTATAAACGCCTAATGGTGGCCATGGCTAGATGGCAACTACACCATTCGCCATGGTTCGGCAGACTACATTCAGTAAAAATGTATGTTCTCCCAAGAATTTTATACTTTTTTCGTACAATACCAGTGGCATTGGTTAGATTTAAATGTATTTCAAAAGAAAAAACTTCTTCAATTCATTTGGGGAAACATGAGGCCTAGGGTGAATAAACGCATCTGGTTTACCCCAAAACAGAAAAGGGGCTTGGGAGTTCCTGATTTGCTGAAATAAAGGGATTTTATTAAAACTTACCGTAAAATCCTTTTCTCCGAGTTCACTGACACACGCAGCTCTCCATTACGTGTGGTTTTATGCTGGTCTCACTAGGTAGGTAACTAGGCAGGGAAAAGAAACAGCTGGCCCCTCCCATGGGGCCGTCCTCTCTTCCCACATAAACCCCCTCCATAGAATAGCTCACCAGTTCGTACACAAGCCGTACAATAACAGAGCACAGAGGGGTGGGTGCTGCGTCCGTCAGTGAACTCGGAGAAAAGGATTTTACGGTAAGTTTTAATAAAATCCCTTTTTCTCCTATCGTTCACTGACAGACGCAGCTCTCCATTACGTGTGGGGATGTCCCCAAGCTGTGTCAAAAAGGAGGGGTGGGCAAACGCTAACAGTACCAAACAGAACCTCTAAGGAGGCGCCAGACGCGCCTATACTGCCGCCTGCAAAACTTTGCGGCCAAAAACAGCATCCGAAGATGCAAACACATCAACTTTATAAAACTTAGTGAAAGTGTGAACCGAGGCCCAAGTGGCCGCCTTGCACACCTGTGACACCTAGGCCTGGTGTCTAAAAGCCCAGGAAGTGCTAACAGCCCGGGTAGAATGAGCCGTGACCGGAAAAGGGGGAACCTTGCCCCGAACAGAATATGCATGGGTCACGGTCTGTCTGATCCAACGAGAGATCATAGCCGATAAGGCCGCCAAACCTTTACGCGGACCCTCAGGCAGCACAAACAGAGCATCAGCTTTTCGAAAAGAAGCTGTAGCAGACAAATACACCCTTAAGGCCCTCACTACGTCCAAGGCATGTAACTCCATTTCTTTTGGGTGCGATGGACGAGGGCACAATGAAGGAAGAATAATATCTTCATTAATGTGAAAGGAAGAAACCACTTCCGGAAGAAAGGAAGGCGAGGGTCGCAAGACCGCCTTATCCTTATGCAGGACTAGGTAGGGAGACTTGCACGATAGTGCTGCTAATTCAGACACCCATCTGGCGGAGGTGATGGCTACTAGGAAAGCCACCTTCTGCGAGAGCAGTTGTAAGGAAATCTCCCTGATTTTCTCATAAGGCGGTTTCTGAAGTACAGAAAGCACCAAATTCAAATGCCAAGGAGCCAACGGAACCTTCACCCGAGGCACCATATGTGGTACACCCTGAACAAAGGTACGAATCAACGAGTGCGAAGCCAAAGGTCTCTGGAAAAGAACTGCCAGAGCTGATATCTGACCCATGAGAGTACTCAAAGCCAGTTTTTTGTTCAGGCCCTGCTGCAAAAAAGATAGGACCCTGGATACCACATAAGAGCGAGGGTTATGACCCTCCGCCTCGCACCAAGCTATATAAGACTTCCAGGTGCGGTGGTAAATTTTGCGAGAAGTACACTTGCGAGCCTTCAACAATGTAGGAATCACAGAGTCAGCGACTCCCCTCTTAGCACCTGGGACTCAATAGCCAAGCCGTCAAAGCCAGCGAAGGTAAAGCAGGGTGCAAGAGACAGAAGATCGTTTCTCAGCGGTAGCCGCCAGGGGGCGTCTGCCACCATTTGCACCACATCAGCGTACCAAGTGTGCCGAGGCCAATCCGGAGCCACCAGGATTATTGGTATTCCCTCCGCCACTATCCTGCGGATCAGGCGCGGTAACAGTTTTATCGGAGGGAAGGCATACAGAAGTCGGTAACGGTCCCAGGGGGCCACCAGAGCGTCCATGGCCACTGTCAACGGATCCTTCGTTCTGGACACAAAGGTCCCCACCTTGTGATTGAACCGAGACGCCATGAGATCCACGTCCGACGTCCCCCATCTGCGGCAAATCTGGTTGAACACCTCCGGGGGGGACCATTCTCCCTGGTTCAGCGTCTGGTGACTGAGAAAGTCCGCCTGCCAGTTCTCCACACCTGGAATGTAAATGGCGGAGATTGCCGGAACGTGACGTTCCGCCCAACGCAGTATCAGAGCTGCCTCCGCTGCAGCTGCTGGACTTCTTGTGCCGCCCTGATGGTCACATACGCCACTGCTGTGGCATTGTCCGACTGAATTTGGACCGGATGGTCCTGCAATCTAACTGTCCAGTGAGATAGGCACAATCTGATTGCTCTCAGTTCCAGTACATTGATGGGGAGGCGAGCCTCCTGTGCCGACCAACGGCCCTGGGCAGACAGCTGTCCCAGGATCACTCCCCAGCCTGAAAGACTGGCATCCATGGTGATGATCACCCACTGGAGGGGCAGGAACGACTTCCTCTGATTCAGGGCCGAGTCCCGAAGCCACCAGGTCAGAGACGCCCTGGTCTGTGAGCTCAGACGAATCAGAAGGTCCAAGGACTGAGGTGACCTGTTCCACCGAGTCAGAATTGCTCTCTGAAGGAGACGAGTGTGACTCTGGGCAAATGGTATCGCCTCGAAAGACGAGACCATGAGCCCAAGCACCCGCATACAGAATCGTAACGAAGACCGGCGGTGCGACAGAAGGGTTCGCACTGCCGACTGCAGCGACAGCAACTTGGCTGGAGGAAGGAACACCTTCGCCTGTACTGTATCCAATATTAGACCCAGGTACTCCAGGCGACTGGTTGGCGACACTGACGATTTCTGCAGGTTGAGCAACCAGCTGAAATCCTGCAGCGAGGTCATTGTGATCCTCACATTCTCCTCCAGAGCCGAGGCGGACTCCGCTCGCAGGAGCAGGTCGTCTAGGTAGGCCACTTCCGCAATGCCTCTCTGTCGCAGCAACGCCAACACCGGGGCTAGCAGTTTTGTGAAAACTCGGGGTGCTGAGGCCAGACCGAAGGGGAGTGCCACGAATTGAAAATGGAGGTCTCCCACTGCAAAGCGCAGGAAGCGCTGATGCCGTGGACAAATGGGTACATGGAGGTACGCATCCCTGATGTCCAGGGACACCAGAAACTCCCCCTGATGGAGGGCTTCCACGACCGAGCGGATAGATTCCATCCAGAACTTCCGCGCCCTGACATACCGGTTCAGGGCCTTTAGGTCCAGTACTGGCCGAACCCCCCCCCCCTTTTTTGAGGACCACGAACAGATTCGAGTAGAAACCTCGAAACCTCTCTTCTGGAGGCACTGGCACAATCACTCCCTGGTCTGAAAGAGCTTGAACAGCCCCGAAAAGGGCCTCCCGGCGATCCTGCGGGAGCCCTAAGTTTGATGGGAAGAACCTGTCTGGGGGTAGAGTGTTGAACTCTATCCTGTACCCGGCGGACACCACTTCCCGGACCCAACGATCGGGAATGTGAGCCAGCCACCAGTCTGCGAACCCCAGAAGACGTCCCCCCACCTGAAACCCGGGTGGGGGCAACCCATCAGGCTGAGGAGGGCTCGTCTTCTGCCTTTTCGGTTTTGCGCTGCCACTGCCGCTTACCGCCCCCTGCAGAGACCTTACCGGGACGGGTCCCCTTACCTGTTGCGCTCGGGGCGCGGAAAAAATTTTTCTGACCCGAGGGAGGGGGCCCGTCTACAGCGAAACTCGCGCCTCCGGGGCTCCGGAAGAAAAGTACTCTTACCTCCCGTAAAGTCTTTTATGATCTCATCCAAACAGACGTCCACCCTGAAAAGGGAGGCCAGCAAGAACGCAAACAGAGTATCTTTCTGAGGATAATTGCAAAAATCGCTATCCTGGATAACATCAGCAGTAAATCAACGGCCGCATCACAAAGGTACTTGAACCCTTGGAGCAAAAACTCAGCCCTCTGTGGAGCATCCATCAGGCGACTGCATTCCAGATCGGACTTAAGCTCCGCCATATGCTCAGACAGATGTTGAGCCGCCATGGCGGACGCCAAGGCTGGCCGCACAGCAGAACCTGCCACCAGGAAAAGCGATTTTAACCACTTCTATACCATGCACTTAGAACACTTCCTGCCCAGACCAATTTTCAGCTTTCAGTGCTGTTGCGATTTGAATGAGAATTGCGCGGTCGTGCGATGTTGTACCCAAACAAAATTTTTATCATTTTGTTCCCACAAATAGAGCTTTCTTTTGGTGGTATTTGATCGCCTCTACGTCATTTCTGATCACCGCTATAAACAAAAAAAGACCGAAAATTTTGAAAAAAAAAAAAATTTTTCTTTGTTTCTGTCACAAAAATTTGTATAAAGTACATTTTCTCCTTCACTGACGGGCACTGATGTGGCTACACTGATGGGCACTGATGAGGCAGAACAGATTGGCACTGATGAGGTGGCACTGACGATGGGGCACATATACAGCACTGATGGGCGGCACTGACAAGCAACACTGACGGGCACTGATATGCGGCACTGATGGACACTCATAGGCGGCACTGATAAGTGGCACTGGGCCCTTTTGGCACTTTTAGGTGGCACAGGTGGGCACTTTTAAGTGGCACAGGTG
>BLSH010022528.1:277976-290098 GCA_018402905.1 Glandirana rugosa
CACTGGCATATCCAGACGTAACGGGTCCTTCGGGAACAACCCGACGGAAAGCTTATGTCAACACTCCGGCCCTCATTTCAGGAACAAAGCGTTGTTCCCTCGATTGCCTGATACCCCTCTAAACTTTAATATTCCGAATCTGTTAGACAGGGTATATGATTTATTGTTATCCCTACCCGTGTTCTAGCCTCCGTCCAGAAAGCAACCGTTGGTGTATCGTACCTTTCAACTGGATATAACTGGTTTTACTGAGGTGGTTGTAGGTGTTACCTACTCCCACGACTCTTACCTTAAATCCCTCGATTGACACGTCGTATATTTAAAGAGGATGCAAGTGACTGTCTGCGTCGAGGAGGGGCCAGCTGATTTCTTTTCCCTGCCTAGTTAACTCCTGGTAGGACGAACATAAAACCCCACAAAGTCATGAAGAGCTGCGTCTGTCAGTGAACGTAGGAGAAATTTATATGCTGCACAGTTAGCTCCCTAAATTCCATTCTCAGCACCCTCATCCATTGTGGATGTTGGTGGAGTCATTTTGGTCAATATAGGTCAACTTTCCATGCTATGTGGTTGCCAACGAAAGACCTGCCTCCGATCTTGTGCCCATCCCTATTGTTATTTAGTATATGGGACAGATTGTCTAAGCCTTATAATTTCAAATCTCCCCATAGTCCGTTAGCTCCCTTGTTGCGAAACAAGGACTTTACTCCCGGCCTCACAACTGTATTCGAAAGGCAGCCCAACAAGGGCTTCCTGGGCAATGCAGACCTATACGGTCACAAGGGAATGCTATCCAAACAAACCTTAATAGAAAAACACCAAACTCTGAACTATTTCGATACGCTCAAACACATTACATGCATACTTTGCCTCGCAAATGTGATCTTGTAACTATGTCACCTATGGAATATTTATGTCACGGGTATGATACATCAGTGGTCATATATCTGAAATATATACCATTTTAACATCTACAAATCGGACAAACTGAGTTATATCGTCAAATGAGAACAGGATATCCAAGAAGGCCTTGAACTTTAAGATTGGCACTGGATAGCACTGGCAGCTTCAAGGTCACTCATCAATACTTCTATTATTGAAGTAAACTATAAAGTATTGCTGAGATGGTATATGGTTCCGGCTAGACTGGCTACCTATGCCCCGGGAGCCTTGTCAATGTTTCAGGGGATGTGGTAAGGAAGAGACGGTCTATCATATGGCCATGTCCTAAAGGAAAGAGATTTTGGATCAGAGTTTATAATTTTATTTTTTCTCTTACTCAAATTAATCTGCCCAAGTCCGCAAAACATGCGTTGCTGGGATGTAAGGTGGAGGAGGCCTCAAAAACCCAGAGACAACTTCTTACTTTCATATCCGTCTCTGCCAAAATTACTACAATGATACCTCAGTTCACAAACTTAATTTGTGAACGGACTCTGGTCGCGAACTGAGGGAAATTTTGCCATAGGGTATAATGGAAATCCGGTTAATCCCTTCTGACCTTTTTTTGTGTTTTTGAAGCACAAAATTAAGAAACAAAGCACAGTAGTACAGTATAGTATGAAAAGAGAACACTAACCTTGCTTGAGATGACTTCTGGCATGGAGGAAGGCGTGTGGGATGCGGTTGTTTGGAGGGAGAGTCTCCCTCTATAAGGACATTGGGGAGACCTCCCAAAGGGGTTTCCTCTCTGTCTCTTAGCTGCAGGCTCAGTTTTGCTGAAAAATCTGTCCAATGTCTGTTCCTGCGCTGCATAACCCTCCGGAAATGAGAGACCACGTTATCGTTAATCATATTTAACACTCGTTAACTGTTCGTTAGTTATGTAAGGGTGGTGCTTCTGAAAAAAATCATGGCACTCATTCCATTTTTCCATAATGGATTTTATGGCATCACTGCTAACCTCCTCCATGTCTTCCTCAGTGGAATGCTCCTCAGTAAGTGCCTTCTGCTGCTCACTGTGGCATTCATAAAGTTCTTCTGTGGTCATCTCCTCCTTATGTTCCTCAACAAGCTCCTCTATGTCTGCACCATCAACGTCCAGACCCATACTCTTGCCCATGGACACAATCTGCTCCACTACCTCTACATCAGACCCTTCAAAGTCACATTCAGGGACACATTCTGGCCACAGTTTCCTCCAGGCTGAGTTTAAGGTTTGGTGAGTGACCTCTTCCCAGGCTTTGTCAATGCGGTTAATGCATTGGAGAACATTGAAAGGTTTCCACCAGAATTCTTTGAGTCAAGAATGTCTCTTCAGTGACATTATGCGTGACGTTGGCGGTCTTTATGGGGCACAATGGAGTATGCATACTCCTTTAAGCAGGGTCATTCCTGCTCAGCCAGCGGTCTTTATTGTGCTTCATCTTGGAACACTCTTGTTACATGATGACCTTCGGTATGGGCAACAGCAGCCGAAATCTTGTACTCACAATTTTTATGGATGCACAACTTTTTCACATTACACTGTAGGTATTTGTAGCTCCTACACATATTCTTGATTGTCACAACCCATGCTATCACTACACCGGATTTTTGCATCTATTTTCAATTTTATTTTATTTATCTGCACTTCCCCGACCATCTCCCAAGATATACACTATCAATTGGCAGAGAAGCAAATAACCAACATACCCACTTATATTTTTACATTGTTCTCAGATGCCTCGGGTGATGAACACTACATCTCCACGGACCCTCCGGGAGGGAAGCGTATTCTCAGCCACATTTCCACTCTTGTTTATCCACTGGTGTGCCCTTGCACTGTCCCGCCTCAGCTCCTGTGTTGGACTTCATTCCTCAGCCTGCCCCAGCGCTCGCTGCCACATCCCACAGTCATAGTTTAAGTATGGGTGGGTGTCTCTACCTCCCTTCTTTATTACTTTTTGGCTTAGATTGACCCAATTTCTATTTGCATACTTTTTAGACTTTGACACCTGGCTCCTGATGAGTGGCAGCACGGCCATGAAAGGCGTCAAGCCCTTCACCCTACAACCATGCGATATACCATGTTCACTTGTACCATCATGTTTGAACATATTTTTTATGCAATTGACTATGACCATTCTATGGGTATGCTGCTACTTATTATGAATAACTTATTTATACAGTTACCGTTACTATGTAACATTGTGTTTCATGCAATTTTGTATGCATGTATGTTTATACATGAATCATATATATGTGTATGTACCTCCAATATATGGTTCCTTAACTTCTGTCTATGGACAGATATTATAAATAATTTAGACTTCTGTCTTTTGCTTTCCAATTTGCATGCCTCATTTAAAGTCCCAACCTCCTTGTTTTCGGTTTATCCTCTCTTGATTAGGGATGGAGGCTCCTCTGACCCACTTGTTAGAGACCTCATTTAAAGCCCCACAAAAAATCCCCGTCTGTTCTTCAGTGACATTAAAACATCTAGTGAAGAGCGCCTTTGTGTACAGCTTCTCGAAGTTGCAGATCACTTGCTGATCCATGGGCTGCAGAAGAGGTGTTGTATTGGGGTTATGAAGCCATACTCAGCGTCCATATCATCCACCATGGTTGGAGGGTGTGCTGTGGCATTGTCCATCAAAAGAAAGCACCTTTCAGGCGGCTGGTTATCAGAAAGATTTTCTGACAGTGGGTGCGAACAGCTCGTGCAGCCATTTCATGAACAATTGCCTTGTGGCCCAAGCTTTTGCATTGGCCCTCCACAGGACAGGCAGTCTAGTCTTGTTCACATTCTGTTCCCTGAATGCATGAGGGGTCTGGAAATGGTACACCAGTAGTGGATTAATCTTCAGATCGGCACTTGCATTCGCACACAACAAAAGGGTCAATCTTCATGGGCTTGTGCTTTGGCAGTGCCTTTTCTGTTCGGCATTTTTTTCCAGAAGAGCCCGGTTTCACCACAGTTGAACACTTGTTAAGCGATGTATGCTTCGGTCTTCATGAATTCCGCAAATTCTATGTTGTAGGCTTATGCTGCGGCCTTATCAGAACTGGAAGCCTCACCATGTCTTGTCACACACTGGATGCCCATTCTCTTGCGGAATTTTTCAAACCACCCTCTACTGGCTTTAAATTCTTCACTTGCTGCACTTGTAGAGGGGGTTTTTTGCAGTAAATCACTGTGCAATTTCCTGGCTCTCACAGATCATAGTTTCAATAACGTTATCACCTGTCAGCTGTTTCTCATTAAACCACACTAACAAAAGTTTTTCCACCTCTTCCAACACTTGCGTCCTCTGCTTGGTTAACATCGTTACTCCTTTTGCCACATCAGATCCTTTGATGGCCGCTTTGTTCTTCAAAATAGTCAAGATTGTAGACTTCGCCATCTTGTGCACTGAGGCCAAATCAGTCACACGAATACCACGGTCATGCTTTTCTACAATTTCCTTCTTCAGCTCAATGGTTATTTTCCTCAAAAGCTTATTCTTAGAATTCCTGCTGTGCACATTCTTGTCACCTTTATTATTGCTCTGCACTTTTTACCATGCTTGCTCTGCACATTCTTGTCACCTGCATTTCCGCTCTGCCCTTTATCACCTTCATTACTGCTCTGCACTCTTACCACCATGCTTCTTCGGAGTCAGTACAGTAAGCACATAAAAAAGCTGTACAGCAAGTGTGCGCAGGCGTGTACAGTACTGTACAGTATGTGCTAAAAAGAACACCAAAAAGCTTCTCAATACACTTCAAAATACTTAAAGTGTCTTCATAGTACACGTTCAGTGTCTGTCACCGCAATCTCAGGAAGTCGCGGCCACGTGTCAGCAGGGAAAATGGCCTTGGCTCGTGTTCGTGAACCGAAGCGGAGTTCCCGTACCAAAGCAAATTTTTATGAACTTTTCTGTTTGCGAACAGACGCATTTGTGAACCGAGATACCATTATATAGGCAGAAATTTGAAGTCAGCTACCATACCATTTGACCAGCTTAAACATAAGCTTTCCTGGCTTATGAAAAATAAACGGTTAACAGCAATCCTACCGGATGAATTGAAGGTGTTTGAGAAGGTATGGAGCCTGTGGTTTCGATACTTGACTAATGATCCCCATACTAAAGGTTTCGCCTGATTGGGATGGGATGGACCAGAGCATGGTGTCTTTCCCTCATCTCAAATTTTTTACCATTTTTCTTCTTTGCTTTTGTGATTGAGTCTGACTGCGTAATCCTGTGGTTGGGGGAAGGGGGGGGTGTGGGGTTGGAGGATCCCTCTTCCCATTGGTTGAGAGGATTTGCACCTCCTGAGGCGTATAACGTAGTCTGAACCCCATCTGATCACATTGCGATCATACAATAGAAAGATATGCTGGAACATTTAGGTTTTATGGCCTCTCTACAAAAAACAAATTGGATTGTGGTTCATTGAGAATGGATTATGTAGCTTGCAGTTCTGTATCTCACCTATGTGCTGAGGACAGCTATCTTAGAGGGAATGATCCCTTGCCAATAGCAGGGATGTTGCAATGTCTTTCACTCATTATTAGTGCAGTAACATTGGGTAACTTTTTTATAAACTTAACATTTATTGTATATGCAATTTGAAATGTAGATATTGCTTATTGTTCGATATTAATATTGGAATTTACGTTATTTGTGAATATCTTTAATAAAAATATTGAAAACTGAATATCAGGAGATCTGCAGATAACACAGCAACATACTATAGAGAGGATCTATGCTGGGACTAATTATTCCATTCAGGTCTAGGGAAAAAGTTTAACTTTAACCACTTGCTTACTGGGCACTTAAACCCCCCTCCTGCCCAGGCCTATTTTCAGTTTTCAGTGCTGTCACTCTTTGAATGACAATTGCACGCAACACTGTACCCAAATTAAATTCTTCGAAAATAGAGCTTTCCTTTGGTGGTATTTAATCACTGCTGGGTTTTTTATTTTTTGCTAAAAAAAACAAAAATAAAAAAACGATCAGACTGAAAATTTTGAAAACAGATAATTTTTCTTCCTTCATTGATGTGCACTGATGAGGCGGCACGGATGGGCGGCACTGGTAGGGGACACAGATAGGCAGCACTGATTGGCGGCAGTGATGGACATTGATAGGTGGTATTGGTGGGCACTGCTAGGTGGTACTGAAGGGCACTGCATAGCAGCAGTGCCTCTGTGTGTGGGACTGATGCCACTCTGCAGCTGATCTGCTTTTTTTTCCCCCTCATGCTGTCAGTGCGAGGGGAAAAAAAAAAAAAAGAATACCGATCGTTTGTTTACATAACGTGATCAGCTGTCATTGGATGACAGCTGATCACATGGTAAGGGGCCGGGATCGGCCCTTTACTCTGATCTATGATCACCCGAGTCTCATTGACTCGCTGATCACAGAGCAAGTCATGCACGCCCCGCAGGGGGCAAGCAGGCAGCTTGTGCAGGGAAGGACATCTATTGATTGCCTCCCGGGAATTAAGGCCCGTGCTGTAGTAGTCATTTGGTTATAGCACGTGCGTAAAGAGGTTAGGTACCATTAAAGAGGAGCTTTGGATACACTAAAAAATATGGGTCTCTTGTCCCGCAGTAACATGTGAGGCAACTGGATGTGCAGTATAAACGGTATGTAGCTGAGACTACATACAGCATTGTGTTCCGGGCTGGAGAGAAGACTTTCACTCTCATACCCAAAACAGTACAGTCTAACACAGCAGTGCTGTGAGATGTATTCTAAAGATGTATTCTAGCAATGAATACAAAGTTTCCTTTGATTGGAGTCAGAGAGGAGGGCTGATAATGTCACAGCTTCTGACTCAGAAGAAGCTTTGGCTGAGCACTGCTGTGATAGACTCTGTCTTTTTTGCCTAAGGCGGTTTCTAGTTTTCATTTGAATTAGGACATTGTTTTACCTTCCTTTTTTCCTAGTCCACAGTTGGCAGAGGGAAAATCACTGCATACTTTGGATGTAGCTTGACCTGTCAGAATCTACTGAAGAATGTCAGCAGAGGTCAGGAAGTCAGAATCCTTGTTACTGCTGCCAGAAGGGCCCAGAAAGGGCAGGTGGCATCCAAAGCAACTGTTTTGCATTGGATCTGACAGTTAATCCTTCAAAGTTTTTGGTTTGAAGGGTAAATTTTCACCCGTTCTGGAAGAGCACACTCTACCAAGAGTGTGGGAGCATCTTAGGCTATTCGCCATGAAGCATCAATGGCTCAGGTCTGCAAGGCCACAACCTGGTCTTCAGTGCATACATACACAAAGTTTTACAAGGTGGATGTGAAAGCCGTGGAGGATACTGCCTTTGGCCGCAGCGTGCTACGGGTGGCAGAGTAGGTTTTTGGTTGATGGCAGTGGTGGTTGTTTGTGTCTCCCTTACCTCAAGTGTATTGCTTTGGGGCATCCCAGATGGTCATGATTATAGCCTACACAGTGTCCCATGATGTACGATAAAGAAAAGTGGATTTTCTAATACGTACTTACCTATAAAATCCATTTCATCACAAGACAATGAGGTCCCTCCCCTCATTCTGTGAGTTCATTGCTTGCTACAAAACAGGTGTGCTGTGGGAGGGGTTATATGGGGAGATGGGGGAGGACTTACTGTCTACTTTTTGGTTGGCCAGTGTCCATTCACCTATAGGTGGGCTCATGGGCGGCACAGTGGTGTAATGGGCAAAACTTTTGCCTGACAGTAAAATGGTCGCTTGTTCGAATCCCAACCACGACACTACCTGCCTGGAGTTTGCATGTTCTCCCTGTGTCTGCGTGGGTTTCCTCCAGGTACTCCGGTTTCCTCTCACACTCCAAAGACATGCAGGTAGGTAAAATTAGATCCTGTCTAAATTGGCCCTAGTATATGTATGAATGTGAGTTGGGGACCTTAGATTGTAAGCTCCTTGAGGGTAGGGACTGATGTGAATGTACAATATATATGTAAAGCGCTGCGTAAATTGACAGTGCTATATAAGAACCTGAAATAAATAAACCAGATCATCATGATTATAGCTTGCTCTGTGTCCTTTGATGTACAATAAAGAAAATTGGATTTTTTTCTACTTCCCTGTAAAATATATTTCTTGGAGTAGATCACAGGACACCGAGGTCTCTCCCCTCATTCTGGGAGTTCATTGCTTACTACAAAACGAGTGTGCTCCTGTGTGGGAGGGGTTATATTGGGGGAAGGACTGCCTGTCTGCTTTTTGGTCAGCCAGTGTCCATTCACCGAAAGGTAGCTCATAACCCAGGTGGTGAGGTCTATAGCCTGTTTTGTGTCCCGTGATGTACTCCAAGAAATTGATTTTACAGGTAAAGTATAAAATTTCAGTTTTTCTCCAGACATAAAAGGTGCCCCTTGTCTTCTGTAACATAAAAGTGAATAACTCTACACCAAGTGCACTATATGGACCACTTCTGTATTTCTACATGGTGGTCATTGAATTAAATTTAATAAGGATAAACAACCATCCTCACAGGGTGGAACTGTGGAAGGCCAATACTAGGTAAGAGCATTCCACATCCTAACTGAAATACCCAAAAAAAAACAAAAAACAAAAAAAAAGACATTTCAGGCATGTGGTATATTTAAAAAAAAAATAGAAAATACTTGGTTAGCCTTTTCTTTGTAACAATAGACTAAAAGACAAGACAAGTGTATAAAATACAAATATGTATATTTTTCTCAGATAAAAGCATAACATATTTGGCGCCAAGGTCCCCAGAGGTGTCCTGTGCTGGTAGACAGGAGACCACCGGGGATGGCACTCAAAAGTGTTCAGGTGAATAACCCTACATGGCAAGTACAGTTGTGCTCATAAGTTTACATACCCTGGCAGAATTTATCATTTCTTGCCCATTTTTCAGAGAATATGAACGATCACACAAAAACATTTCTTTCACTCATGGCTAGGGTTTGGCTGAAGCCATCATCATTCAACTGTGTTTATTCTTTAAATTATAATGACAACAGAAACTACTCAAATGACCCTGCTCAAAAATTTACATACCCTGGTAATTTTGGCCCGATAACATGCACACAAGTTGACACAAAGGGGTTTGAATGGCTATTAAAAAGGTAACTATATTCACCTGTGATCTGTTTGCTTGTAATTAATGTGCGTGTATAAAAGGTCAATGAGTTTCTGGACTTCTGACAGACCCTTGCATCTCTCATCCAGTGCTGTACTAACGTTTCTTGATTCTGAGTCATGGGGAAAGCAAAATAATTGTCAAATGATCTGCAGGAAAAGGTAGTTGAACTGTATAAAACAGTAAAGGGATATAAAAAGATATCCAAGGAATCGAGAATGGCAATCAGCAGTGTTCAAACTCTAATCAAATAGTGGAAAATGAGGGGTTCTGTTGAAACCAAACCACAGGTAGACCAACTAAAATTTCAGCCACAACTGCCAGGAAAATTGTTCTGGATGCAAAGAAAAACCCACAAATAACTTCAGGTGAAATACAGGACTCTCTGAAAACATTTGGTGTGGCTGTTTCAAGATGCACAATAAGTAGGCACTTGAAGAAAGATGGGCTGTATGGTTGAGTCGTCAGAAGAAAGCCATTACTACGCAAATGCCACAAAGTGTCCCTCTTACAATATGCCAAACCGCACAGAGGCAATCCTCAAACCTTCTGGCACAGTCAGGAATGAGGAGACCAAAATTGAGCTTTTTGGCGACAACCATAAACGCTACATTTGGAGAGGAGTCAACAAGGCCTATGATGAAAGGTACACCATTCCTACTGTGAAACACGGAGGTAGATTGCTGATGTTTTGGGGGAGTGTGAGCTACAAAGGCACAGGAAATTTGAACAAAACTGATGGCAAGATAAATGCAGTAGTATTTTCTCAAAAAATACTGGAGGAACATTTGAATTTATCAGCCAGGAAGCTGCGCATGGGACATATTTGGACATTCCAACATGACAATGTTCCAAAACACAAGGCCATGTCGCCGTCATTGGCTACAGCAGAATAAAGTGAAGGTTCTAGATGGCCATCTCAGTCTCCTGACCTCAATATCATTGAGCCACTATGGGAAGATCACAAACGTGCAGTTCATGCAAGACAGCCCAAGAATTTCCAGGAACTGGAGGCTTTTTGCCAAGAGCAATGTGCAGCTTTACCCTCTGAGAAGATAAAGAGCTCCATCAACAAATACCACAAAAGACTTCAAGCGGTCATTGATGTTAAAGGGGGCAATACACGGTATTAAGAACTGGGGTATGTAAACTTTTGATCAAGGTCATTTGGGTAGTTTGTTGTCATTATGATTTAAAAATTGATTGATAATAAATGGCTTCAGCCCAACACTAACCATGAGTGAAAGAAAAGTTTTTGTGCCATCATTCATATTCTCTAAAAAATATGGCCAAGAAATCAAATTCTGCCAGGGTATGTAAACTTATAAGCACAACTGTACTTTATTTGGTAATTATAACCAATACCAGGTAATTATAAAAAGCTCTGCTAGTTTCACGCCTCACTCAGCGCTTCTTCTGGAGCGTTTAACAATCTAAAATAAGAACACGTCAGTGTATCTGAGTAATTTAAACATACAAGATATAACAATGCATTTGCAACAATTAAGTGAATCAAACCACTTACATGTATAATAGATTAATGTAAATGAACCTTGTGTGTCCAGGAGCCAACCAGGGTACATCTTCAGGAATACCAGAACAAACCAGCAGGTCAAATTGCGAGGCAGGTATGGGGTCTGTTTTTCAGTAAATTTAGATACTACTCAAAATAAAACCATAATTTATTAGCAGAGAAAAACAATGATTAGAGTGGTCTAAATAATGTGTTGGTACACTTGCTTGACTAGAAGCTAGGAAAAAAGGGATTTTATTAAAACTTTCCGTAAAATCCTTTTCTCCGAGTTCACTGACAGACGCAGCTTCTCCATTACGTGTGGGGTTTTATGCTGGTCTCACTAGGAGTTAACTAGGCAAGGAAAAGAAACAGCTGGCCCCTCCCATGGGGCCGTCCTCTTCCCACATAAAACCCCCTCATAGCATAGCTCTTCAGTTCGTACACAAGCCGTACAAGAACAGAGCACAGAGGGGTGGGTGCTGCGTCTGTCAGTGAACTCGGAGAAAAGGATTTTACGGTAAGTTTTAATAAAATCCCTTTTTCTCCTATCGTTCACTGACAGACGCAGCTTCTCCATTACGTGTGGGGACGTCCCCAAGCTGTGTCAAAGAGGAGTGGGTAAACACTAACAGTACCCAACTGAACCTCTAAGGAGGCGCCAGACGCGCCTACACTGCCGCCTGCAAAACTTTACGGCCAAAAGTAGCATCCGAAGATGCAAACACATCAACTTTATAAAACTTAGTGAAAGTGTGAACCGAGGCCCAAGTGGCCGCCTTGCACACCTGTGACACCGAGGCCTGGTGTCTGAAAGCCCAGGAAGTGCTAACTGCCCGGGTAGAATGAGCCGTGACTGGAAAGGGGGGAACCTTGCCCCGAACAGAATACGCATAGGTCACGGTTTATCTAATCCAATGAGAAATCGTAGCCGACGAGGCCGCCAATCCTTTGCGCGGGCCCTCTGGCAGTACAAACAAGGCCTCAGCTTTTTGAAAAGAAGCTGTAGCAGCCAAGTACACCCGTAAGGCCCTCACCACGTCCAAAGCATGCAACTCAAACTCCTTTGGGTGCGATGGGCGAGGGCACAATGAAGGCAGAACAAGATCTTCATTAATGTGAAAGGAGAAACCACCTTCGGAAGGAAGGAAGGAGAGGGTCGCAAGACCGCCTTATCCTTATGCATGACTAAGTAGGGAGACTTGCACGATAGTGCTGCTAATTCCGACACCCGTCTGGCGGAAGTGATGGCAGCTAAAAAGGCCACCTTCCGCGACAGAAGTTGTAAGGAAATCTCCCTGATATTCTCATAAGGTGGTTTCTGAAGAACAGAAAGCACCAAATTCAGATCCCACTGAGCCATCGGAGTCCTCACCCGAGGCGTCACATGCCGCACACCTTGTACAAAGGTACGAATCAACGAGTGCGAAGCCAAAGGTCTCTGAAAGAGAATCGCCAGAGCCGATATCTGGCCCTTGAGAGTACTCAAAGCCAGTTTTTTTTTTTTTGTTCAGGCCCTGTTGTAAAAGTCAGGACCCTAGACACGACATAAGAGCGAGGGTTATGACCCTCCGCCCCGCACCAAGCTAT
>BLSH010022528.1:315520-334370 GCA_018402905.1 Glandirana rugosa
ACAGTCCAGAGCAAAAAACACTCTGGCCAGCACTGGAGCCGGGGGGAGGCCCAGATATTTCAATGTTATGGAAGGAGCCAAAGCAGACTTCAGGTAGTATAGAAGCCAATTGATCCGTCAAGGACTGCATAGAGGCTACATCACCCTATGGGGTAGCGGCGGACTCTGCTCGCAGAAGGTCATCCAGGCAGCCCTTCATAGACAAGTGGGGTTCCAGCTCATCCTACTAGGAGAAGACTAGGCAAAAAAGCAAAAGGATAGGCTGGCCCCTCCCAGGGGACCGTCCTCACTTCAGCATATAATCCCCCTGCTGTGCATAGCATATCAGTTCGTAACAAGCCATTCAAACGCAACACAGAGGGGTGGGTGCTGCGTCTGTCAGTGAACTCAGAGAAAAGGATTTTACGGTAAGTTTTAATAAAATCCCTTTTTCTCTTACGTTCACTGACAGACGCAGCCCTTCATAGACAAGTGGGGATGTACCAAAGCTGTGTCAGTCAAGAGGGGTGGGCAAGCAACAACTGTACCCAACAGAATCCTCTTAGGAGGCGCCAGCTGCGCTTACACCGCCGCCTGCAAAACTTTGCGGTCAAAAGCAGCATCCGCAGATGCTGAAACATCAACTTAGTAAACGTGTGCACCGAGGCCCAAGTAGCCGCCTCGCACACCTGTGACACCGAAGCCTGGGGTCCGAATGCCCAGGAAGTGCTAACTGCCCTGGTGGAATGAACCGTGACAGGAAAAAAGGGGATACTTTGTCCCGAACAGAATTCGCATGAGTCACGGTCTGTCTGATCCAACGGGAAACAGTAGCGGACGAGGCCGCCAAGCCTTTGCGCGGACCTTCTGTCAGCACAAAACACAGCAGACTTCCGAAAGGAAGCTGTAGCCACCAAATACACCCGCAAAGCCCACACGACATCCAATAAATGTAACTCAAATTCCTAGGATACGATGGATGCGGACATAATGAAGGAATAACATCATCTTCATTAATGTGAAAAGAAGAGACCACCTTCGGTAGAAGTGAAGGATAAGGGCGCAAGACCGCCATGTCCTAGTGAAGGACAATGTAAGTAGACTTGCAGGACAACGCTGCCAACTCAGACACCCGCCTAGCGGATGTAATGGCCACCAAAAAAGCCACCGTCTGCGATAGCAATTGGAAGGGGATAAACCTGATCTTCTCATATGGCGGTTTCTGCAGCACAGAAACCCCAAATTCAAAACCCACGGTGCCAAAAGGCGAACGTACCTGAGGAGCCACATGGCACACACCCTGTACAAATGTACGTATCAACGAATGTGACGCCAAAGGCCACTGAAAGAGAAATCGCCAGAGCCGAAATCTGACCCTTGAGAGCACTCAGTGCCAACTTTTTATCCAGATCCCGCTGCAAAAAAGCCAGCACCCTGGACACCACGTAAGAGCGAGGGTTCCAACCCCCCGCCTCACACCAGGCGATATAGACCTTCCAGGTCCGATGATAAATCTTGCGTGAATTACCTTGCGCGCCTTAAACATGGTAGGGATCACGGAGTCAGAGACACCCCTATCCCTCAACACCTGGGACTCAATAGCCAAGCCGTCAAAACCAGCGAAGGTAAAGCAGGGTGCAGGATGGGTCCCTGTGACAGTAGGTCTTCGCGTAGCGGAAGACGCCAGAGAACATCTGTTACCATCCGCACCACGTCGGCGTGCCAAGGACGCCGAGGACAATTCGGAGCTACCAGGATTGTTGGAATCCCTTCCCCTGCTATTCTGCGCACTCACCACGGAAGAAGCTTGATCAGAGGAAAGGCATGCAGGAGCCGAGTACCAACTCCAACTTGGTACTGTGTGTCCATGGCAACTGCCAAGGGATCTCTTGTTCTGCACACAAAGCCCTGCACCTTGTGATTAAACCTGGACGCCATTAGGTCCACGTCTGGCGTGCCCCACTTGTGGCAAATCTGGCGGAAAACCTCTGGATGTAGGGATCATTCCCCCTAATCCAGTTTCTGACGACTGAAAAAGTCAGTCTGGCAGCTTTCTTCTCCCGGAATGTAAATGGCGGAGATTGCCAGCACGTGAATTGCTGCCCATCTCAGAATGAGAGCCGCTTCCGCCGCTGCTGCCCTGATGGTTCACATATGCCCCTGCTGTGGCATTGTCCGACTGAAATCGAATCGGGAGGCTGCGCAGCCTTGCCGACCAGTGGAAGAGACAGAGCCTGATCGCCCACAGCTCCAACACACTCATCGGAAGGCGAGATTCCTGCGCCGACCAACGTCCCTGAGCAGACAACTGCCCCAGGACCCCTCCCCAGCCCGAAAGGCTGGCGTCCGTCGTTACTATCGACCAGTTCAGGGGGAGAAAAGATTTCCCCAGCTTTAGGGACGGGGCTCGAAGCCACCATTTCAACGATCGTCTGGTGACCCAACCTGATCAGCCTGTCCAGGGACAGCGGTGACTTGTCCCATCGTGACAGAATCACTCTCTGTAGAAGCCGAGTGTGACTCTGGGCATAAGGTATTGCCTCGACGACTGAAACCATGAGCCCCCAACACCCGCATACAGCACCGTAAGGAGGACCACTGTCGTGACAGCAGGGTTCGCACTGCCCCTTGTAATGACAGTAACTTGGCCAAAGGTAGGAACACCTTCGCCTGCTCCGTGTCCAGAATCAGACACAGATATTCCAGGCAACCGGACGAGATCAATATCTACTTCTGCAGATAGATCAGCCAGCCAAAGTCTTTTAGCGAGGCCATGGTGATAGCCACGTTCTCCTCCAGAGCCGAAGCAGACTCCGCTCTCAGGAGTAAACCGTTGAGGTATGCTACCACCGCAACGCCTCTCTGCCTCAATAGCGCCAGCACCGGAGCCACCAGCTAGGTGAACACCTGAGGAATTGAGGCCATACCGAAGGGAAGCGCCACAAATTGGCAATGTAGGTCTCCTACAGCAAAACGCAGGAAGCGCTGGTGCCGGAGACAAATGGGAACCTGGAGGTACGCGTCCCTGATATCCAGAGACGCCATGAAGTCCCCTTGGTGCAGGGTGGCCACGAACTAACGGACAGATTCCATTCTGAATTTTCGCGCCGAATGGTTAAGTCCAGAACTGGCCTGACTCCACCCTTTTTGGGTACCCAAAAAGATTTGGATAGAAATCGCGGGACCCTTCCAGTTGAGGTACCGGCACAATCACCCCTTGTTCGGAGAGCTTCTGCACAGCCTCCAGGAGAGCATCCCGACGCCCCAGAGGGAGTCTTAAGTTCGATGGGAAGAACCTGTCTGGGGGTAGAGTGCTAAACTCTATCCTGTACCCGGAGGACACCACTTCCTGCACCCACTGGTCGGAAATGCGGGCAGTCCACCTGTCTGCGAACCCCAGAAATCGGCCCTCCACCCGAGAATCGGGCGGGGGCAACCCATCATGCGGAGGAGGACTTGTCCTCGGCCTTTTCGTTCTTACTCTGCCAGGGCTGTTTACCGAACCCCGAGGCAGCCTTGCAGGGCCTTGAGCCCTTGCACGTTGCACCGGGCGCAGGAAAAAACTTCTTCTGACCTGAAGAAAACAGGACCCTGGACCACTCCCGCCGCTTGGGCTCCGGAAGAAAATACTCTTCCCTCCAGTGAAATCCTTAAAAGATTCATCCAGTTGCGCCCCACAAGGACGACCACCCTGAAAAGGGAGATCCGCGAGACCCTTCTTAGGCGCATGGTCACCCGACCAGGAACGTAACCGCAGCACCCGTCTGATAATGACTGCGAAACAGACATTGCAGAGAGCATGGGAAGCAGGTCCAAAGCTGCATCACACATGTATCGAATCCCCTTTATCAGGTGCTCTGCTCGCTGTGACGCCTCAGGTGAGTTCCCCCAGCTCAACTCGCAGTGCAACCCAGTTGCACACTCTGTAAGGGATTGCGCAGCCATAGCCAACGCCAGAGCTGGTCTCATGGCTGACCCCGACAACAAAAACAGTGCCTTGGACACCGCCTCCGTCCGGCTATCAGCCGGATCCTTAAAGAAGGAGACCCCTCCAAGGGGATGGTCATTGGTGGATTAAGAGACCCACAAACGTATGCGGACTCCTGCGACTCCCCAGCTTGGTCCATTCGAAAGGACGCACGAATATTGGTGATCAGGGCAGCCACCAGCGCCTTTTCGCGCGCTGAGGCCCCCTGATCCTCCTCACCGTCCAAGGGCACCGCTCGCCCTCTCAAAGCTCTACCGGGGTCCCCGTGACCACAGAGGCCACTTCCGGTGCAGAATCCTCCCCCGATGAAGGCGGGGGGTGGACGTATTTCAGGGGCCCCCTAGCCCGGTCCGGCACCTCCCGGGGAAAAAATTCCCCAACTACTGCTCCTAATTGGTCCAGGGATATCAGTGTCCCCAGTGCAGGTTGCTACAACCTACAGGTTCAGCCGCCAACGCACCACTGGACCCTGACAGACAGAAAACTGACACCCCCACAATGTGACCACCAACGCTGCCCCACAGAACATCCAGGGAAGGCCCAGGAGGACTGCACCCACCGCTACCAGCACCCCAGGGAGAACACAGCTATACTTGCTGTTTGATGCCTCAAGCGCTGCTTCCCAGTAGGAATTTTGCCATATGACCGCCAGTCAGAGGGTCTGCGCTGCTGCGCCACCCACGCTGTCCAGAGTGAAAGAGGAAGTGTCTGCAGAGAAAGCTTTTTTCTACTTCCAGGCATATCCCAAAATGGCCGCCGGGCGAACACAATAGGCCCAAGCCTGATTATACAGGGCGCGACTACAGCAAAATGGCCGACGGTCGACACTAGAGGCCAAAAATCCACAGCAAAATGGCCGCGGCTACAGCAAAAAGGCGGCGATTCGCCACAAAATGGCGTAGGGTGTAGTGCGGTGCGGGGGGGGGGGGGTGATAGGAGGGGGGAGGCCTGAGCCCCAAAATAGACCCTCCACTGGCCGGCTTCCTCCCACAGCGGAGAGGGATGCTGCAGGCCAAGGACTCTGGACAGGAACCGAGTCCGGTCACTGGGCGCAAGTGGGGATCATCCACTGGCCGTCCGCACGGAACGGGTACGATGCGGCGGACCCTGCCAAGGCTAAGGGCAGCTCACATCCATCGGCCGTGCTGGGGAAAGTTCAGGATTTCTAGATATCCTCTATGCCCCAGCCGGCTTCTTGATAGCAGTCTTCATCAGATAGCTTCAGAAAAATAAAAAAGCGGTAGCAAAAAAGGTGAACCGCAGGTCCCATAAGGGAGACAGGTCTAACTCCTTGCACTAGGCAAATAAAACTGATATGCTATGCACAGCAGGGGGATTATATGCTGAAGTGGGGACGGCCCCCTGGGAGGGGCCAGCCTATCCTTTTGCTTTTTTGCCTAGTCTACTCCTAGTAGGATGAGCATAAACCCCACTTGTCTATGAAGGGCTGCGTCTGTCTTTGAACGTAAGAGAAATTCCTTTACTGGAATCATGTTGCCCTGTGCACCCTAGAGAAAGGAGAATCCACTACCTGTGAAAACAGTCCACTTCTATGGAGGGAACATGATGTGTTCAGTGGAGCAGGGATCATCCTAACCACCAGACCAAACCCGAAGTGTGGCCCCCCACCGCAAGGTGGGCCACATCTGAGGCGGCAGAGCCAGATATAGGATCGTCTGAAAAGATGAAGCAGGGGAGGATGGGGCGGTCATATACTAGGCCAGAGGTAGGGAACCTGCGGCTCTCCAGCTGTTGTAGAACTACATTACCCATGAGGCATTGCAAGGCTGATGGATACAATTACTCCCAGAAGCATGATGGGAAATGTAGTTCTACAACAGCTGGAGAGCCGCAGGTTCCCTACCCCTGTACTAGGCTATACGCCTAAGTGCCCTAGTACAAACAGATTCTCGGGGGGCACCAACTGAGAGCCCAGCCACCCGAGGTCCTGCACCAGGGCGCCACAGAGGCTCCGCCAAAAGGACGCCTAATGAGGCTCACAGTGGGCCCTGGCTTAACAGGGTACCACAACGGCCCCCCACACAGGGAGCACTACCACGCAAGGGTCCCCCACAGTGGACGTAGGCCACGGCCCCGCACCGGGTCGCCACTAAGGTCCCCCACCAGGACATCCTGAGGCCCCTCACAGAGGGCCACCAGTACCCCTCACAGGAGCAAAACCAAGGCCCTGCACAGGGGGAAATACCAAAGCCCCTCATGGCGGCACCCTTGAAGCCCAACCTAGGGAACCCTGCTGAGGCCCCCACAGTGGGCAACCACCACATAGGGGTCCCCTGAGGCCCTACACGGGGTACCCCCACAAGAGCGCAACCCAGAGTGGATGCAGGCCAAAGACCCAGCACCGGAACCCCACTGAGGACCCCCTCACAGGGGGCCACCAGTGCCTCTCACCCAGGGCAATACCACCACCCAGGGTCGGAGGCCCCAGTAAGCCGCAAATTAGCGTCCAGTGGACCTATTAAGCCCCAAAAGCCGCAGCCTCATTTTTTGGCCGCTCGCCACGAGAGCGCGCTGCGGAACTGATGGGCTGAGGCCTGAAACGGACGGTGGTGGCCCCCGCCGCCTGCTCTGGGGCATCACCCCCAGTCTCGAGTCGGTAGGCCGCAAACCGCAGCCTAAAGGACAGGAAGGCCGCAAAGCCGCAATCTAAATTTTTGGGGCAGCCACGATTGCGGCCATCCGGTCGCCTGCTTCTCAGGCCCCACCAAAAGCAGGTGGGCCTAAAAGGTACCCCCTCCCAGAAGGGACCCAAAGGATGGCAGAGAGGGGACCGTGAGCCCCAGGAAGCACCTAGGCCAGAAGCCTGGGCATCACCCAGGAAGGGAAGGGGGGATGGAGGAGAACCCCGGAGGGACTGACCACCCCAGGGAGTACCCGTGCCCCACACCCCACCATGGAAGGAGAGTCCCATCCTCCATGCACAGCCACTTTTTGCTACATCCACCTCATATCTGTGTGCTGGCAGCCCACAGAAATGGATGCACACACAGCAGCTGCCTGGACACAATTCCACTTCAAAATGTCATATACATGCAGGAGCCGGATATGAGCAGAGACACAGTGTTCAGATCCATTAACCCACTCTTGAATGAATGTTAAATTTAGACATGCGACTGTGTCCGTGCAGCTGCTGTGTGTGAATCCATTTCTAGGGGCTCCCAGCGTGCAACTCTGAAGTGGATGTAGATGCAGGAAAAAGCGGCTGTGCATAGAGGACGGGATGACTTTGTGCTCATCTGAATGAGCCCTTACTCAATCCTGACTTGTGAACTCTGCATCACTTAGTTCTGAACTCGAATTTACTTACTGCTGACCTCACTGCAAATTGCATTTCATCGAAATTTAATTTGAACTATGTGTTACTTCACCCCCTGCACTTTATTAACCACAATATAAACTGCTCTAGCAGGCTGAACCCAGTACAGCTAGTCAAGCATTATCAAGCCAGCCAATCCAGAACTCAGTCAAGGACAGAACTAATGCCTCATACACACGGTGCGACTGTTGTACGACCACATATTCAACTCCAAAATCGGCAGTTGGCCATTGTGTCTAGCGTACTGACATGAGTCAAGTAATCGGCCAACAAAGCCAAACATAGGGACGTGTTACGAGAGTAGTTCAGGTGAATATAATTTGTAAATTAGGAACACAGGTTTACATGACCGAGCACTTCCTGGATTCAGAGCATTCGTGTTTGCACCTTCAACTTTTGTTGGGCCAACTTCTGAGTCAGTCGTACGACGCCTTGTTGTCCAACAAAAGTTTTCTCAGCCAACTTCTGTTGTACGATTGTCGAACATTGGCTGTTGTAATCGCACGTACTAAAGGTTGGATTATCGTATAACAAGCTGTTGTACGACCGTTGTTGTATGACAATTGTACCGAGTGTACGGGATATTAGTCCAACCAGCCAGGAGAGAACTCAAGCCAGCCAACTGGGCCAAAACTCAGCCAATACATCCTACTGACCTCTGTACACTGCCCTACATCCCTACTGACCTTTGTACACTGCCCTACATCCCTACTGACCTCTGTACACTGACCTACATCCCTACTGACCTCTGTACACTGTCCTACATCCCTACTGACTTCTGTACATTGCCCTGGTGGGATAGGATCAGTCAAAGGCAGCTATGGTGGGGGGGGGCAATCAGAGGCAACTGTGGTGGTGGTGGGATCAGTGGCTGAGGAATAGGGGTGGACAGATGGGTTGAGTGGCAAAGGGATGGGATCAGTGGCAGAGGGATGGGATCAGTGGCAGAGGGATGGTGGTGGAGGGATGGGATAAGTGGCAGAGGGATGGTGGTGGAGAGATGGGATCAGTGGCAGAGGGATGGTGGTGGTGGGATGGGATCAGTGGCAGAGGGATGGGGGTGGAGGGATGGAATCAGTGACACTGGCACTCACCTGTTCTCAGTGTCAATCGATTACCCTGTCCTCAATGCTCCGTGTGTTGACTAACATGGGGTCTCCTCGCAGAGCTCCTACCCTTCACTCTACTGGCTGTCAGCTCATCAGCTGACTTTCTGCTCCAGTGTCTATCTCACTGCATACTGCAGTGGGTGGGGAAGGGGAGGGGGCTTTATCCACCAGGCTCTGCATCTGTCTGCAGGAGAGGCTACTCAGAGTGCCGGGATGAAGTCATTGGCCATCGATTAAGCCTATTCTCTGCATCGATGTAGAATCTAGAGCGGCTGAATAGTGATGAATTATATACAACACCCCTAGTACACGGCCCTACATCCCACTGGCCTCTGTACACAGCCCTACATCCCACTGACCCCTGTACACTGCTATACTTACTACTTACACGGGCCATAACTTTGAGCAGACAGCCAGGATGGCATTAAGGCCAGGCCTGAAACTAATCTAGCAAGTCAGCCTGCAGTATCATTTGTGCATCAAACTTGTGGGGGTGGACAATTACTCTTCAGACCTGAAAAACTTGTGAATGAAAGTTAACACCAAGTTTGTCACTGAAGCAAACTTTAAGGCCTCACACGGGCGTTTTGTTATGCCACGTTTTTGGACGTTTTTTCCTGCTCTCCATGTTATTCAATGGCCCTCTAAAATGCTGACGTTTCTGAGCAGTAGAGGGCGTCGGCGTTAGTGAGCTGTAGCTAGAATGCGGGACCAGTGCGTTCTGAAGCTGCAGCGTCATGGCGTTTTTGACGCCGAGCCGGCAAAACGCTCAATAACGTTACCTAACGTTGTATACACAGCGTTAAGCCTCGTCAGGCGTTCTATTCATAATCAATGGTTCCCTATGGGAGCCCATTGATTTGGATAGAAGCCACACCAGAAGTCGGATCACGGTGATCCGACTTGCGGCGCGACTTGTGTGCTAGGTGTCTTAAAGGGGATCCCCCGCAAAAAATTTGGGTGGGATTCCCCCCCCCCCCCAAGAGCATACCAGGCTCTTCGATCTGGCATGGATTTTAAGAGGAGCCCCCACGCCGAAAAAAAAAAACGGCCAGAGGAACCCCCCCAAGGGAGCAAGCGCCCCCCCCCCCCAGACCGTACCAGGCCGCATGCCCTCAACATTGGGAGTATGGGTGCTTTGGGGCAGGGGGGGCTCTGCGCCCCCCACGCCAAAGCACCTTGTCCCCATGTTGATGGGAACAAGAGCCTCTTCCCGACAACCCCGGCCGTTGGTTGTCGGGGTCTGCGGGCGGGGGCTTATCGGAATCTGGAAGCCCCCTTTAACAAGGGGGCCCCCAGATGCCGGGCCCCCCACCCTATGTAAATGAGTATGGGGTACATCGTACCTCTACCCATTTACCTGGGGGAAAAAAGTGTACAAAAAGAAAACACTACACAGCTTTTTAAAATATTTTATTAAATCCGCTCCGGCATCTTCTCCCCTCTCTTCTTTCTTTGGCTCTTTTGTCTTCTGAGGGGTCTTCAGCTCTTTTGCTGCTGTCTCCCCGGCTAGCTTCTCCCACCGCGGCTTCTTCTCCTTCTTCTGGAGATGTTGACTCGTCGCTCTCTTCCACTCGAATGCCGGGTCCGTGCTGTGCGGTTGCCCTATATTGGCATGGGGCGGGCCACACGATGACGTCACATCCTGGGGCGGGGCATCACATCACAACCCCGCCCAGGATGTGACATCATGAGGGTGGGGCTCATGATGACGTCATCGCGTGGCCCCGCCCCATGCCAATATAAGGCAACCGCGCAGCACGGACCCGGCATTCGAGTGGAAGAGAGCGACGAGTCAACATCTCCAGAAGGAGAAGAAGAAGAAGCAGCGGTGGGAGAAGCTAGCCGGGGAGAAAGCAGCAAAAGAGCTGAAGACCCCGCAGAAGACCCCTCAGAAGACAGAAGACCCCCGCAAAAGAGCCGAAGAAGGAAGAGAGGGGAGAAGATGCCGGAGCGGATTTAATAAAATATTTTAAAAAGCTGTGTAGTGTTTTTTTTTTGTGCACTTTTTTTCCCCCAGGTAAATGGGTAGGGGTACGATGTACCCCATACTCATTTACATAGGGTGGGGGGCCCGGCGTCTGGGGGCCCCCTTATTAAAGGGGGCTTCCAGGTTCCGATAAGCCCCCGCCCGCAGACCCCGACAACCGATGGCCAGGGTTGTCGGGAAGAGGCAAGGGGACAAGGTGCTTTGGGGTGGGGGGCACAGAGCCCCCCCCTGCCCCAAAGCACCCATGCTCCCCATGTTGAGGGCATGCGGCCTGGTACGGTCCAGGAGGGGTGCTTGCTCATCCCCACCCCCTTTCCTGGCCTGCCAGGCTGCGTGCTTGGATAAGGGTCTGGTATGGATTTTGGAGGGGACCCTACGCCTTTTTTTCGGCATGGGGGCTCCTCTTAAAATCCATGCCAGATCGAAGAGCCTGGTATGCTCTTGGGGGGGAACCCCACGCAAATTTTTTGCGGGGGTTCCCCTTTATCACACCTAGCACACAAGTCGCGCCGCAAGTCAGATCACCGTGATCCGATTTCTGGTGCGGCTTCTATTCAAATCAATGGGCTCCCATAGGGATCCATTGATTTTGAATAGAGGCAGAAAACGCCGCAAAAAGCTAGCGTGAAAAAACGTGCATTGACGTCAATGCAAAACGCCAAGCAAAACGTCAGTTTTTTTCCCTGACGTCAGGCCCGGCGTTTTGCTTATTTTTGTGCAAACGCCCGTGTGGATGAGGCCTTAAAGGCAGGCAAATTAAAATTGGCTTCTAAAAAGAAAAAAGGGTACTGCACCCTGGTGATCTTTGACTTCTTTCATGTTGGTCAGGGTGGATCTTCATCTCCCCAAAAGTTTGCCTACCCCTGCCTTAGGCCATTCAAAATACAAGTCATTAATTCACTTATCTCTGAATATGGTCGTTTAGCCAGTTTCTCGCTTTTATTTATGGCACTTCTATAGCTCCAACAATTTACGCAGCGCTCTATATATATATAATGATATATATTGAACAGTCACATCAGACCCCCGCCTCCAAAGAGCTTATAATCTAAGGTCCCTAACTCATATTCATACATATATTAGGGTTAACTTAAACAGAAGCCAATTAACCTCTTCACGACCGCACTATAACTGAATGACGGCTACAGCGCGGTCGCATATTGCCGAGAGGGTGTCATATGACACCCTCCTGTGATCGCACTTGCTGCACGCCCCCCCATGGGCTCTTTACTATGAGACCAAGTATGTCCATCACAGCTGATTACAGTGTAAAAAGCATTTGTCAGTTATCGGCAATCCTCTCCTCACGCTGACAGCACGTGAGGAGAGGAAAGCCGAAGAGCGGCAATCCACACAAGGGACATCTACACTGATAATCAGGGCACAACCGCTTTTGCAAAATTCAGGCACATTATATCCAAAGTCACTTTTTTGTCAAGTTTTTGCCTTCATCCTCATAAAGAAATTAGATTTGACAAGTCCCTCGAGAATCCATGCTCACTTCTGCTTAAAATATTGTATTTTTAGCAAAAACTCTGAGGTCTTTTATTAACCGCTACAGTATCTTCAAAGATACTGTAGTTACTTGGTAAAAACTTTTATCCCATTTTGTATATAGGCATCACACTGGCCCCTAGGCCAATCCAGTGATGCTATGCCAGTCATTACAGAGTCTCTAAAAATTAGAAACCATGGCTTTAAAATAACAGAGCTCAACTCTTTGAAGACACGTGGGTGTAAGCCCCCTGTTTCAGGTGTTTTCTTCACCTTTACGTTGTCAAGATCTTTCCTGACTACATCAATATTGAGCTATAGTGGATCATTAGGGGCTAGGTCAAAGCTATCCCCATTAACGACTTCAGCTGCGCAGCTGCCCATTTGTTTCCAAACACACCCAGTTATTGTCTACGTGTGCTACCCTGTCATGTTCCAGGCTCTGCGCGCATTGGGACCAGGAGTGTGGGCACCGCCATGTAGAGGTTAGGAAGCTGAGCAGACCTCCCTCTACTCTGCTCCCCTTCTTTTTGCTGACCCAAAAGCAACATGTAAAATGGAATTTTCAGATCCCCTTGTCTGTGGCGCCTGGTGACATTTTAGGATTCCTTTTGACCCCTCCCACTTCTCATAAGCCCCACCCCTTGTGTCAGGAGTATACAGCCCAGCATCACCAGATAGCGGTATACAGGGTCACCAGACAGGGGTATACAGGGTCACCAGACAGGGGTATACAGAGCCCCAGCTACATGACCCACCTGTGAAATCTGCAGCCGGCCCGGGCCAGGATGTCCTGTGCCATCTCTGGCTCACACTGGCATCAGGCTGCAGTGCTATCCGACCGTCTTCTGGTCTGGCTGCTGGCACAGTGCTGGCTGGCTGACAGTGGAGCGCTGTGGGCGGCAGTTAACTGTCGTCCTCTCTCTCCTCGTGCAAGGTCTTGCTGCTTGGAAGTCCCGGCGGAGTGCTGCGCCTGCGTAAGTAATTACGCAGCCAGCACGTCCGCCATAGTGCCACCCTAGCCCACAGCATCCAATGACAGAGTCATTGGCTTTGATGGCTCAGGGGGCAGCCAATCAGACTATGTGTGTGCGCCTGTCCAGCGCACACACATAGTCTTTTATGACTGACCAATCGGCTCACTACTTGCTGTCAGCTGACAGCAAGGAGCCGACGAGAAAAAAAAAAGAAAAGTCAATATACCGGCGCCTCCTGCAGGGGGGCCGGGCTGACTTTTTTTATCCCCTTCATGTCAGCGGCGGGGAGGCGGCGCCCAATCGCCCCTAATGGACCAGCCATCGCTGCCCCTTTTCAATTTCCCCAGCATGTATGGCTGGGAAAGAATCTATTGCAGTGCAATCCTCACTGCATTAGATATATTGGAGGACAGGTGAGACATCAGAGGCATTTTAGACCCTGCATGTCTCATTAAAGAAATTGTCACCCAAAAAAATAAATAAAAAAACTCAGATATGGGACTTTATCCCTTGTGTGTTGGGAGAAAAAAAGTTCAGTAAAAATTGTAAAAAAATGTAAGTTACAATCAAGAACTTAAAACCCGCCCACGCCCACCCAAAAACAATATCTTTTGAGGCCCCCCACCCTTACATACCAATGTAAATGCACATATCTATTGGGGGCCGCCTACGCACGAAAACAGATTGTGCTGCACGTGTTACATATCGCTGCACACGCTGGAGTGAAAGCAATAATGCTGGCACCAGAAATCCCTGGTGTTGCTGCCAGTCGCTCTACTTTCCTCTTAAAAACTGGCCACACTAAGTATGAGAGCACAGCATGGTCAGTTGTCTATCTGTGCTGAGAACTCAGCCTGCTCTCCTCCATTCATCAGACTTGTCCTTACATGCCCCTCCTGCACAGCCTTTCCCTGATAAGACCAGTGTGCTGCAGTTTCTCCTTCCCCAGCTCTTAAGCAGCTGAAAACAGAGGCAATGTGCAAAAAAAAAAAAAAAAAAAAAAAAAAAAAAGTGGTTATAAAGTTTTTTTTATCTCTATACACAAATATTTTGCCTTTTTCCTCTACTTAAAATTGAGAGGGCTGTATTACGGTGAGGGTTTACAATCACTTTAAGAGCTCACTTCTGCTGCATGGCTTTGAAAGGTCGCCATTCTCTTAATAGATTTTCTAAAAATACCAGGGGGATGTCTAATCCTCTGCAGATTACACTTTTGGCTTAAAGGTTCTTGCAGCAGCAGCACTCTGAATAGAAGTCCATTGACCCTTGCTATTGCTGGGGCTGTTGGCCAGGGTCTATCAATATCCAGTAAGGTATGATTAAGATGAAAGAAATTTTGACATGCCTGTTAATTCCATATTGTGTACTACAGAATAAAAATATCAAACCCATGTCCTGTCCTCCAAGATATGGAAGTTACAGGTAAATCCAAATTCTTTATTTTTAGATTAAAAATAAAATACTCTTTCAGTATCAAATGCAATGCCTTTGACAATTCTCTGCACCATTTTCGAGTAGTTGTTAAACTGTCACTACATCTGCCCGCATTTTTTGTTGCCTGGTGGGTTCATTTTATTTTTACCTAAAAAGCTTTGTCGCATAGTACACATAAGTAAACGTAGCATGTGGCACGCACATATGGCTAAACGTATACATATAGTTCACATTCATGCTTGGTACAGCAAACGACAAACAATCTAAGGGGCTGGTACCACCTAGTGGCCAACCTCTGCTAGAGTGCTCAGTTATTAACCAGAAGACTAAAAAGAGTGAAAACCATCCCTATTAATAAGACCAAAACAACTAGAGAGGCAGGAGCCATTACGTCATTACGTGAACAAGAATAAATATTTTCTTCCTTTCTGTGTTCAAAAATACTATTTTCTTTATTGTTCATTGAGGGATACCACTGCATTAAAAATCCTAGATTATAAGCTCTAATGAGCAGTGCTCTCGGACTACTACTGTGTTAACCACTTGCCGACTGGGCCATAGCCGAATGACGGCTACAGCGTGGTCGGCTAATTCTCAGAGGGCGTAAATGCCGTTCTCCCAGAATCTCACGCCCCCGGCAATGTTCGCGACTGTCGGGTTCTCCAGTGCATCACGGATCGGCGTAAAACGCCAATGACAGTGGCCCTTTACCATGTGATTGCTCCATTCAAAGATGTTGTGATCACTTGTCAACAAACCGATGCATGTCTAGTTCAGCTCTCCCCTCTCCTCGCACACTGATCGGTACAGCGGGCGAGGAGAGGAGGGAGACTGCAGCAGCACTCGCCTCATCCATGCCTGATCTGTGCCTCATTCATGCCTCAATTGTGCCCCATTCATGGCCACATCCCTCATTTGAGCCCCATTCATGCCCATATGTGCCTCATTCGTGCCACATCCATGCCTCTTCCGTGGTCATTCATGCCACATCCATACCACTACAGTGCTCATCAGTGCCCTACAGCAGTGTTTCTCAACCTTTTATGGTTAAGTACCCCTGCAGATCTAAAAAAATTTCCTAAGTACCCCTGTCTCGAGAAAGTCATTTCTACTGCTTGGGTGTCATGGCTTCTGTGTGTATGTGTAATGTCAGTATGTGTTTGTGATGATTTCTGTGTGTGTTTGTGATGGTTTTTGTTTGTGTGCAAAATCATCAAATGCAGCCTCACCAGTGCCCATCAATGCAACCTCACCAGTGCCCATCAATGCAGCCTCACCAGTGCCCATCAAATGCAGCCTGACCAGTGCCCATCAAATGCAGCCTGACCAGTGCCCATCAAATGCAGCCTGACCAGTGCCCATCAAATGCAGCCTGACCAGTGCCCAGCAATGCAGCCTGATCAGTGCCCAGCAATACAGCCTGATCAGTGCCCAGCATTGCAGCCTGATCAGTGCCCAGCATTGCAGCCTGATCAGTACCAGCAATACAGCCACATTTGTAATATGCAGCATGGAAGCGGTTAATGCATTGCCAATGGTTACTGATGCATTAGTGACCAGTGTCAATAACTCCTTTAGTGACACCAGTGTCAGTGTTTATTAACCACTTCATGCTGCATCATAAAGGGATTAACACTGCCACTAATGCAGCACAAAAGGGTTAATTAACTGCTACTTGTCACTAATGCATCAGTAACCAATGACAATACATTTACCCCTTCCATGCTTCATATTACAAATGCATTGTAGATTAACACCCCCCCCCCCCCACCCTTCACAAAAAAAAAAAAAAAAAGTTCAGCACTGCAGAGCACAGATAACATTACGGACTGTAGTGTTATCAGCCTCTGCTCACTCACTTGTCCATAATAGTGGACGCTCCAAGCACAGGCAGCACTCCTCTTCCATCCCTCACTCCCGGCCTCAGAGCGACATGACAGGAAGCTCCTGTCAGGGGAAGAGTGTGTAAAGCACACTCACCGCTCCGCTGCAGGCAGCTCTGCAATTGTAGTACTGTGTAGCGGCGGCTAGATACAGCAAGCCGCCGCTACATAAAACCCTTTACCCAGCATCAGAGCAGCAACTGGCACCCTGCCCCCCACACAGCTGGCGTACCCCCTGCCTGTGGTGCACGTACCCATAGGGGTACGCGTACCACGGGTTGAGAAACTCTGCCCTACAGTATTAAATTAAAAAATCCGCGCTGTTACACTAAGTGGCAAATCAAAATTAATTAACTGAATTGTACACACAATAGTGCTGTTAGCAATTAACACACTAAAGACTGGGGGCTGCTGTACTCAGGAGAATACCTGCTCAGATGATTAGCTTTCAAATTAACCACTTCAAGACCAGGGGGCGTGGCCTGCATGGGCATGTGAGCGGTCACATTACACGGAGCTCCCACTGATACCATCCGTTATCGATCCTTGTCCCACGGAGGAGCCCGACTTGCACCGGCATAGACCCGCTCCTGACATCCAAGAGACCATCAAGGATACCCGGAGACCATCCCGGAGGAGAGCGATGTCCCGCAAGGCAGATAAAACAGCCGCGGCGACCAGGGACCAAGATGACGATGGCTCCCCTCTCCCTCAGCGTGCTCCACGAGGCGCCAAAAAACAGCCAGAGAAGGAGGGTAAGCAGACCAAAACTCCTAAACAACTTTAAGAGCAGCCCAGGGATATGCTGTTTTACACTCAGAGGGTACCTGCCACCACTCAATCCACACCTAACCCGCAGGCTATTGACATGGAGCAGGAGGGACAGGATGATACGCTGCCTCTGGAGGCATCACCGTTCCATGCCCCGGGCATTTTTGTGGAGCCCACTGAGGAGAACCCCCAGCCTACACTCACAGACATCCTGTTGGCCGTCCACAAGTGTACTCTGCTGCAGTGGACGAACTTAAGGTGCAGTTTGGGAGCCTGACAGAGTCAGTCTCCCTTTTACGCCAAGATATACAAAAAATCAGGGAGCGGACAACAGCTGCAGAGGGTAGAATCAGTGATTTGGAGGATCAAATTCTCCCCTGACCAGGGACACCAGGTCTGCTGCACAACAAGCCGCACAAAATACCGCCAAAACCGATGACATTGAGAACCGGCTGGGGCGCAACAATGTACGCATTGTGGGCCTACCGGAAAAAGTTGAGGGTCGGGACCCCACAGCCTTTGTGGAGTCCTGGCTGCTGCATGCATTCGGCAAGGAAGCTTTTTCACCCCTGTTCACGATTGAGCGGGCCCACCGCACTCCGCCGTGACCCCTACCACCTGGTAACAGGCCCAGATCCATGCTGGCCAGGCTGCTGAACTATAGGGACCAAGAGGTGATCCTACTGCTGGCGAGGGAAAGAGGAGCAATTCAATTCAACGGCAGCAGGATCTCATTTTACCCGGACTTTTCGGCCGAAGTCCAACGCAAACGATTGAAATTCGCAGACGTCAAAGGCTGCAGTGCCTTCAAATATCATACGCCATGTTATATCCAGCCAGACTGCGAGTTACAGTTAGAGGTCAGGCCACTTTCTTTAAGCAGCCACGGAAGCCGCGGCCTGGCTAGACCACAACGAACAGGACCTCCGCCATAGGCGCCAGGATGACAGGGGGGACGGACATTAAAAGATTATAAGGAAGGATGTATGAATGTATAATACCTAATTCTCCGGACCGCTATACCATAATGAAGGGACGTATTACCAGTTCCACTCTCAGCGCAAAAGCTATCTGACCTTTCAGTAAGCAATACACCGAGGATGATCCAAGATTTGAATTGGACATCAGAAGTTGTTCTGGAACAAGCAGAGTTAAAGACTTGGTTGAATCTGTTTCGTTGCCCTGTTGGCACATATCTTAATGGCCCAGTGCGGATGCACGGGGGGCCCAAACCCACAACTCTGGATTTACTATCAAAGGACATGGCACTTCACATGTGTAGAGATGGAGTGGACCAGGGGGACACACTTGTTGCGCAGGTTAGTCGACAAATTGCAGATTGAAGCCTGGGGACCCCAGATCCTACTGCCTCGTGCTCCCACTCTTAAAACTAAAACCTATGCTCGCTCTACGCCCTGTGTCAGATGTGATACTGCTCATAGAGGAACTGATGCACTTGGTATATCCCATGACTGTGATCGTACCCAACATCCACAATGGCAACCACACCAATAGTTTCCTGGAACGTCCGAGGGATGCATGACCCTTTGAAGCGAACTATG
Organism: Glandirana rugosa; assembly: GCA_018402905.1. Classification (NCBI taxonomy): domain Eukaryota; kingdom Metazoa; phylum Chordata; class Amphibia; order Anura; family Ranidae; genus Glandirana; species Glandirana rugosa. The sequence goes on from BLSH010022528.1 coordinate 334,045, forward strand.
ATCTCTACCTGTCTTCAGAAGTTCCACCCAACAATTGTAGCCTTGCAAGAGACGCATCTCACAAGAGACTCAGTGAATTGTTTAAGGTATACCTGGGTGGGCAAGGCATATCACTCCACCTACTCGCGTGGTGTGAGTGTAATGATCCATATGTCCTTGGACTTCTAGGAGCTTGATGCTAAAATAGACCCCATGGGTCACCATGTGTTCCTATATGGTAAACTGTTTAGTATGACTCTTATTATGGCATTTCTGTATATCACGTAGTCAAGGAGATACTCGTCATAGTGTAGACTGTGTCCCGCATCTCGCTCGTATCCAAAATC
>BLSH010022528.1:334380-349723 GCA_018402905.1 Glandirana rugosa
ATTTAGCATGTCTCTCATTATGGCATTTCTGTATATCCCCCCCCCCATTTTCTAGAGAGATCCTACAACTGCTGCTAGCTTACCAAACAGACAAGCCTGATGTGCCCACTTTGCTAATGGGTTATTTCAACGGCATTTGAATCCACAGCTGGATAAACACCCTCCGGCCCTGGCCCCGGCGGGTGGACGGGGCACAGTGCTCTGCCGTCTGCTGGCCGAGGTGGGTTGGATGGATATATGGCACCTGAAACACCCTACCACTAAACAATTCTCCTGCTTCTCCAAGACGCATGGTTCACTCTGCCGCATAGATTTATGCATTGGTTCTGCTCATATCCTTAATGCTGTGGTCAGGGTCAAGTACCATCTCAGGGGTGTTTCGGATTACTCCCCCCTAGTGGCACACTTAACTACGAGGCCACGTTCCACACTACCAAGGGCTCCCTGGAGACTTAATGCCTTTTGGCTCAAACTGCTCCCCTCCCGTGAGAGTAATTCGCCAAATCGCATCCTTTTTTACAGACCACCACGGCCATGGGGATTCCTTGCTCAATGGGACGCCTTTAAGGCATACCTGCGGGGAGTCTTCATTGCAGAAATAAACAGCATAAAGCACAATTTGCGGGCCTTGATGGACCAGGTGGAGAGCCAGGTGAGCAGACTAGAACTCTTATTTATTACTGACCCTTCTGACTCCACAAGGGAGGCTTGGATCGCGGCCCAGGACTCCCTGGATCGCCTGAGATCCTCCACTGCGGAGAGAAAGCGATTTTTCAGTAAAGTGGCATTCTATGAATAGGGGGAGAGAACAGGCCGCTTACTGGCGAGAATTGCCAGTTCCCATGCCTCCTCTCCCACTATACGGGCAGTACGTACCTCTTCGGGAAGGGTCGTGACCACATAGTTACGGAACTGGCCACATTCTAAGCAGATCTATACAAATCCAAAGAGAATTACTCTGATGCCTCCCTGGTGGAATTCCTTCAATCCATCTCCCTACCTGTCTGGTCACAAAAGGCCAGGAGGGACTTGGATGCTCCACTCACTCTGGAGGAGCTACAAGAAGCGGTGGGCACATTCTCTACGTGTAAGGCTCTGGGGGATGATGCATCCCCGCGGAGGTTGACACAGAATTTGGAGATGTCACCCTCCCTAAATTATTAGAGGTTTTTAACGCTTCTCTAAGGCTAGGGCACTTACCCCCGACCATGACCAGAGCGATGGTAATCTTACTACTCAAACCAGACAAGGACCCGCTAGACCCAGGTTCCTATAGGCCCATATTGTTGCTACAGAGCGACGTCAAGATTCTAGCAAAGGTTTTGGCCATGCGGGTAAACAAGATAACCCAGACCATTATCCACCCTGACCAGGCAGGGTTTATGCCGAATAAATCCACAGCCACAAACCTCAGGAGGTTGTTCATCAACCTACAGACCAGGGCAGACAACACTGGACAGAGAGCGCTTCTATCACTCGATGCCAACAAGGCATTCAATAGCATTAGCTGGAGGTATCTGTGGGCAGTGTTGTCCACATTTGGATTCAGGGACACATTTATGGACGAAGCTTTTGTACGGGGCCCTGCAGGCGGCGATACGGGTGTCGGCTAGGATGTCGCCTGTGTTCGCTCTGGGCAGGGGGACTAGGTAGGGTTGTCCCCGTCCCCCCTGCTCTTTGCGCTAGCCATTGAGCCCCTGGCTTCCCAGGTGCGGGACAGTGCACAGATCACGGGATTCCGATATGGTACATTGCAGGAAAAATCATGCTCTATGCGGATGACGTGCTCCTGTTCCTGGGAGATGTCTCCACATCCCTGACGAAGGTCATGTCCCTCATATCGGACTTTGGGCATTTTTACAGCCTCACCATCAATTGGAAATAATCCGCGATGATGATGCTGGATGAAGTGCCGGACCTGAGGACTCTGCCCACTGGTAGCGAATTTCAATTACTTAGGAATTCAGATATCCCCCAAGCCTATCGATTACTGCAGCCTCAATATACATCCTATACTTACCAAATTTAGGGATAAGATTAATATCTGGAATAGGCTAAAGAAGTCCCTGGTCGGCAAAACAAATTTGATAAAGATGATTTTGATGCCTCAGTTCTTATATTTACTTCACAATACTCCAGTGGTAATCCCGCTTAAAATATTTAGAGTGGTGAACTCCCTGTTTAGGCTGTTACTGCGGTCCACTAAACCCCCTAGGGTCAACCTGGAGCAGCTGCAGTATCCTAAGGATGAAGGAGGCCTGACGCTACCCAATCCGTGGTTGTATTACCTGGCCTCACAGTTAGAGCAGCTGGTAGGGATCATGTCCCCTAGCCCGGTTGGCCCCTCGGCCAAACTATTGCTCTGGGATGCGGGGGCACGGTCCATCCCGGAGGGACTGGAGGCCCAGCAATTCCAGAAACCGAACAGATGCCCACTTACGCAGTGTAAGTGTTTACGAAGATTTGGAATAAGGCCAAGCAACTGCAAAATGTACAGGGGTTTACAGACTTTGGTCCCATCTGGGATAATTTTACATATGGAGAGCTGGCCAAATTGAGACAGGGACCGAGGTGGCACGCATTTGGGATAACTCACCTTACTCAGATCTTCCACAATGGCAGGCTGCTCCCCTTCTCCATACTTCAGGCTAGATATGCCCTACCATCTAGTATGGGCTTTTACTATATGCAGCTTCAACACGCAGTTAGAGGACAGGGGGGAGCGACGGAGTGGTCTCACTCACCTACTCCAATTTTTCACTTAATTAAAACAGCCACTGGGACCAAAGGATTCATTTCGCAATGCTACAGTATGCTTTTAAACAAAGACCCGAGAAACTATCCCATGAAGGCTAGACAAAAATGGGAGAAGGACCTGGGTGAGGTGACCGGGGACCAGTGGGAGGATGCCCTTCAATCCGTTAACACTTGTTCTCTTAATCTAGCACAGAAAACCTCCTAACTTTACATCCTACTACGAGCTCACCGCACACTGGTGACACTACACAAAATGGGAATATTGACAAGCCCTATATGTAACAAATGTAAAGTGGGAACCGGTGACCTCATCCACCTTCTGTGGCGATATCCGAAGCTCCACAGATATTGGAAAGGGGTCATGCATACACTGAATGGTGTATTTCATACGAATGTACCGCTAGATCCAATTTACTGTATACTGGGTTCTTTGGGGGAGATCATACCCGAAGAAACAACAAGAATTGCGTTTGAGGGCCCTCTTCCAAGCCAGGAAGATAATATTACTGGGGTGGAAATTAGACACGCCACCATCCTCTAATACATGGAACACACATATGGGTGCTACCCTTAAGCTAGAACGCTACATATACCAACACAGGGGAAGGCCGGGCAAGTTTGAACAACTTTGGGCACCATGGTTGGACACCCCAGGCCTGAGCCCACTGGAGCTGGTCAATCTAAGGCTGCTACAGGGCATATGAAGAACTAGGAATATACATCACCTTAAGATTCCCACACACAGGGAAAGAGGAATTCGGGGGAAGATAGGTCACAGTAGATAGGCCGGTATAGGTTCAGAATACCTGCGGATAAGTGAGCTACATGCCTAGGCTCGGATAATTACAGAGTGACTGATGATTGAGCTGTATCACCAATTAGAAGTGGAATTACAACCTAGTTTTAGACTGTAAGGCAAGCTATGTAAATGCATTTACTTTTTCGTACATTTCCTGTGTTTCAAGTGCCATATCTCTATTAATGTTGTCGACAATAAACACCTGTTTGATTTAAAAAAAAAACACTTCAAGACCGCCAGCCGTCATACGGCGGCAGTTTGAAGTGGAATACCATTGTTATAGTAGCAGATAGCTACCATAACCCCAGTATCTATTTTTTCAGACAGCGATTCCGCGTCTAATAAAAGTGGTCGTAGCGGCGGATGCGCCGCAAGATCACTTAACGGCGGGAGAGGTGCCCCCCGCCGCTTTCCAGACCCACCGGAAGCGGGGGAGATGATTGGGTCCGTCCCCCCCAGTGTCCGTGAGCCGAGTGAGTGGCTGAAGCCGTTCACCCGGCTCCATAACATGGCTGGGGGAAGCGACGTCACAAGTCACTTCCGCCCAATGATCTTAAAGGGGACATTTTTGTGATGTAATTTTTTTCAGATTTTTTTTTTTTACATTTAAGTGTAAATATGAGATCTGAGGTCTTTTTGACCCCGGATCTCATATTTAAGAGGTCCTGTCATTCTTTTTTCTATTACAAGGAATGTTTACATTTCTTGTAATAGGAATAAAAGTGATCAAATTTTTTTTTTTTTTTTTAAAAAGAACAGTGTAAAAATAAAAATTAAAAAGTAAAATAAATAATTAAAAAAAAAAAAAATCGCGCTTGTAAGACCGCTGCGCAAATACGGTGTGACAAAGTTTTGCATCGGCTGCCATTTTATTCTCTAGGGTGCAAGAAAAAAAAATAGTTGTCAGTGCCTGGGGTAAGGCAAGAATTTGCGCCCCCCTAACTTACAGCAGAGCAGCCAGTCAATAACTCCAACATAACACTGTTACAGTGACACTAAAAACCTGTTATAGGGGGAAATTTTTTAGAATGCCGAGTGTATCGTAACTGTGGCATGTAAAACACCCTCATCTGCTGCCTAATGGAGCTTAAGGGTGGCAAAAACATGTCTACTCCACATCTAAATGAACCTTAGTGACACTTTAAATAAAATATAAAAAAAGGATGAAAGTAGTATTCCAGTGCTGCTGATCTTCTGCTGCCTCTTTGCAGCCACTTCCTGCCTACGTGTGTCCCCCACGGTGACGATTCATTGCTCTAGTGCAGGGGATATACAATTAGCGGACCTCTAGATGTTGCAGAACTACACGTCCCATGAGGCATAGCAAGACTCTGACAGCCACAAGCATGACAACCCTGAGGCATGATGGGACTTGTAGTTTTGCAACAGCTGGAGGTCCGCTAATTGCTTATCCCTGCTCTAGTGGGTTTCTGATCATCATGAAATACTGGAGCCCAGCTGCACAAAGAGTGGTAATGGTTGATGGTACTCAGGGCTTTATCACAATTTTGTTGCTTAGAATAAAGATCACGATTCTCAGTGTACCATCTTCTGTCACATTATACAAAAAAAAAAAAAAATGGGCTAACTTTACTGTTTTTTTTTTTTTTTTTTAAATCATTAAAGGTGTATTTAAGAAGAAAAAAAAACGCTTTTGGAAGACCGCTGCGCAAATACTGTGACATAAAATATTGCAACAACCACCATTTTATTCTCTAGGGTCTCTGCTAATATATATATATATATATATATATATATATATATATATAAATAAATAAATAACTCTAGCTGTCTGCGATTTCCCACCTGCCTCTCCATAACCTTGGTAACTACACAGACTCCACTCTTCTCTTAAACACTGGACTACATTGCCTAACTGAACTCTCTCTGCCTTGCTAAGAATTTGAAACTGCTATGAATACTTGCTTGTTTGTTTATCTTTAGAAACTGACACTCACTTTGTATTACGCTGCCTTGAACAAGATCAAACATTTTAAACCTTATCCTGTCGCCCCCCCTGCATTGCAGTCTGTCCAGGCCAGTTGTAAAACCCCACTCTGCCCATAAGCCTGATTTTATCATTCCTGCGATAAGTGTCTTGGCACTTTTACACGGGCACTTTGACTAAGGCACTTCAACAAAAAAGAAAGTATAGACATTAGTGTTCCACACCAATGTGCCAGGAAATTCCCCTTCATCTTCTAACTTATGTCAGCCTTCCTTCTATTTCCCTCTCTCCACCCTCCAACATGCTCACACTAATCTTCTTTGCTATAACACCCTCTCTCCTCAAACTAACTTCTTCAATCCCCCGTCCCTCTCCAGACCACAACCTGTAGATATCTCCCTCACTTCTGCCCAATCAATATTGCTGCATTTATCACCTCCTGCTTATTCTAGGCCCACGCAGTGTCACCTCTTTCACCCCACTACAGCATCTTCCCTCTAATAAATCCCACTCCCACCTTACCACCCTCACACTCCTACTACTCCTAATGTCTGGAGACATGGCACCAAACCCTGGTCCCCCCACATCCTATTCCAACCCCCAAAATTGGCTGTCTACCTCCTACAACAGTAGCCATAACCCCCACTTTCTAATTTAAATTCCCCTGATTCCACAAGTCAGCTCCCCCCTTGTGTGTGCCCTCTGGAATGCCCGTTCAGTCTTTAACAAACTAGCCTCTGTCAATGACCTTTTCCTGTCCAACTCCCTTAATCTATTTGCCATTACCAAAACTTGGCTCCAGGAATTCGACACTACCTCTCCAGCTGCCCTGTCCCACAGTGCCCTCCCTCCTCTGGACTCACGCTCCCCGACCCAGTGGACGAAAAGGAGGCGGCCTCTGACTTCTCTCCCCACAATGCACCTTCCAGGTTCTTCCCTCTCTTTCCTTCTGTTCCTTCGTAGTGCACTGCATTCGTCTTTTCTCTCCAGCTTGTCTGAGGATCGCAGTCATTTATCGGCCTCCTGGGCCAGTGTCACGCTTTCTAGACGACTTCTCCACATGGCTACCCTATTTTCTATCCTCTGATATACCTGCCATCATCCTAGGCGACTAACATTCCAATCAACATTAATATTGCAACCACTTCTCAACTACTCAACCTAACCTCCTCTTAACCTAACACAATGGACACAAGCCACCACTAACTCCAACGGCAACAATCTTGACCTTGTATTCTCCCATCGCTGCACCCCCTACAACCTCTAATACTCCCTTTCCTCTATCTGATCACAATCTTATCCATTTCACACTCTGTCTCCTGCCTCCCATGCTGCCAACCTGCAAACCACTACCTGCAGAAACCTTCGCCACCTCAACCCTTCCCTCCTTCATTCTGCTACTGATCGCCTCTACGACAAAATCGCACCCCTGACCTGCCCAGACCAAACCACTTCTATCTACAACACGCGGTCACCCTGACTAGACGCACTTGCTCCCTTCTCTACCCGCAGAACTAGGCCTCATCTGCCACAACCCTGGCAAACAGACGGCACCAGAAGTCTGAAGAGATGCAGTCGTGCTCTTGAGCGAGCGTGGCGTAAATCTAAATCCCTGCAAGATTTTACCCTCTATAAATCTGCCCTTCTGAAATACAACTCCCGCCTCCACACTGCTAATCAAACCTATTACAACACTCTCATCCAAACCTCGTCAACTCTTTTCTACCCCAACTCCTTACTTCACCCCCCCCCCCCCCACATACCAACTTGCTCCAGAACATCTCCAGAATTCGACCCTTCCTGACTAACGACACCACAAAACAACTTATTCACACTTGGTTATTTCCCGCCTTGACTACTGCAACTCTCTCCTTAATGGCTTACCCTTACACAAGCTATCCTCCATTCAGTCTATTATGAATGCTGCTACTAGACTAATACACCTCACTATCCGATACGTGACTGCTGCCCCTCTCTGCCAATCCCTTTACTGGCTTCCCCTACCCCACCGTGTAAAATTTAAAATACTAACCACAACCTACAAGGCCATCCACAACATCACCCCAGCTATATCAGCAACCTCATCTGCAGATATTGCCCCAAATCATCCCCTCCGCTCCTCTCAAGACCACCTGCTCTCTAGCTCCCTTATTACCTCCTCCCATGCTCGCCTTCAGGACTTCTCCCATCCTCTGGAACTCCCTGCCCCGGTATGTCCGATCAGCCTCTACCCTGTCCACCTTTAAAAGATCCCTGAAAACTCATTTATTCAGTGAAGCCTATCCCTCACCCACCTAAGAACTGTACCTGAGCCACCCCCATCAACCCATCCCCCGCAGCTACTACCTTTTGTACCACCACCCCGCTCCCTTTAGAGTGAAAGTTCTACGAGCAGGGCCCTCCGCCCCCCCTGTATTGAACTGTATTGTAATTGTGCTGTCTCCCCCCTCTACATTGTAAAGCGCTGCATAAACTGTTGGCGCTATATAAATCGTGTATAATAATAATAATGTTTGGGGGTTCTACGTAATTTTCTAGCAGAAAATATTTTTTTTACTTGTAAGTAACATGTCAGAAAAGGTTTAGTCTTTAAATGGTTAAACTTCCCTTAGCTAGATACGGAGTAAATTCCTGTGATCTAAAATAAAACAAGGTAAAGATACATTGTATCTTCTATGTTTATAGAACGGCTTGGAGATGCAGTTAGATAGTGAGGGGACGGCTGCTGCTCACCAGGACGCGATTTCTGGTCGCCATGGCGACCGGGAATTGTCGAGCTCTGATGTAGCAGTATGACTTTTGGCCAAATTGTATAAAGAAAAATTAATAATTTTCAAAATATTATAACCAAAAGAAAAAAAGCATTTAAAAAAAAAAAAAAAAAATTCGGTCTTTTTTCATTTATAGTGCAAAAAATAACTCCAGTGGTGATTAAAAGAAAGAAAGCTCTATTTCTGTGGAAAAAAAGAGACAAAAAAAGTCATGTGGGCAAAGTGTTGCATGACTGAGTAACTGATTCAAAGTCTGAGCGCTGAAAGCAGAACATTTGTCTGGTTAGGAAGGGGGTTTATGTGCCCAGTGGGCAAGTGGTTAAATTGTATTGTAATTGTACCGTCTGCCCTTATTTTGTAAAGCCCTTCATAAACGGTCGGTGCTATCCAAATGCTGTATAAGGATAACCAGAGCAACATCCACAAACAGTACCCAAAAGGGGCACTCTGAAAACAACAAAAATCCTATATCTGTGTGAAGCCCAAACCAAAAAAGGGTGAACACAGTCACATGGTAGACCTAACCGCCAAAGTTTGCTTGCTGATGCAACCACCTCCATCTTAATACCCAGAAAGCACTGACTGCTGTGGTTGAATGAGCATGTCTGTGTAGAGGTGGTCATCTTGGCAGAGAAAGCTTTCCTTATGTATGAGCCTCCAGCAAAAGGAACATTGGGCAACATAGTGAAATTCCTAAATGTCACTTAAAATTTTATGGGACTGCCAGCAGAGGCAGAAGTGCCTTCAGTCTCACACAACAGATGCAGTGGGGAAAATGATTTTATCCCCTGCAAAAAACACACAATACAACATTTTATAAATTGAGTTGCAGTTCAGTGAGTAAAGTATTTGATCCCCAAGCAAAACATGACTTCGTACATGGTGGAGAAACCCTTGTTGGCAAGCACAGAGGTAAAACATTTCTTGTAGTTAGTTACCAGATTTGCACACATCTCAGGAGAAATTTTGGTCCACTCTTCTTTACAGATCTTCTCTAAATCCTTAAAGCTGTACCTTGGCAACTGAAAGTTTCAGCTCCCGCCATAAACTTAGTATAGGATTAAGATCTGGAGGCTGGCTAGGCCCCTCCATGACCTTAAACTATGTGGGCGTGGTCTGACGCTCAGGCAAGAAGTGAGCTCCGAAATCAACCGCCTCTGTATAGCCTACATAAGCGGGTGAGACGGCACTAATAGCTTGGAAAGATGGCAAGCCGTGGCTCTTCTGTTAACCGATCCCAGGAGGACCCCTTCATCCAGCTCAGCAGAACTATTCCAGCACGCAGCAGCCAGATACACAGGCCTCATCTCAAGTCATGGACTGCAGTATGGCCGCAAGCTCCAGTCCCACAGACCATCCCAGCACTACCAATGCAGGTACCATTGCACCGCAACAGAGCCCGCTTCTCAGCCTAATGGATTTGCAACTTGTAGCCATGGATATCAAAAACACCCTGTCTGCGGCCATCTCAGATATGAAAATAGATCTCAGAGCGGTAGCGTCCCGCCCGGAACATGTGGAGACGGCGGCCATGACACATGGCGTCGCCAACCAGCAAATAAATCAATCCACCAGGGTACATGCTCAACACCTAATGGAGATAGACCGCCACTTAGAAGACTTGGACAATAGGGGAAGATGATAACTTGTGGGTCAGGGGTCTCCCAGAAACAATTGAGGGCCCTCAATTGCAATCGGCTGTGTGGGATATATTCAACAGTTCTATGCAGGCCACTAGACGCCCCGGTCGAATTGGAGAGATGCCACCGAGCCTTAGGGCCCAGGGGCCATGAGAATGAACCACAGAGGGGCATAGTGTGCTGCCTGGTGAACTTTACGCAGAAGGAAGACATTCTAAGAGCAGTCCGTAATGAAGAACACCTGATGCATGAGGGGGCACGCACACAGTTATACCAAGATCTCTCCCCCATCACATTACAACACAAGAGATCTGCTTCCCCTTCTCCAAGTGCTACGTGAAAGGCATATTGCTTACAAGTGGAAATTTCAGTTTTGCCTATAGGCAACAATGGGTAGTGGCATGGCGGCACCTAGAACTCCCATAGATTAGCAAAATCTTTTGTGACATCCTTGAAATACCGAGAGTGGAGGTCCAAGAGTGGTATAGTTCTTTTATTCAGCCTGACTCCTGGATCTCCGTCCAGGCAGATGACTCACCACGCCAGCAGAGTCACTGCCAGAGGCGCCGCAGACCCTCGTCCAATTCGCCTCAGAGATTACACTGAGAGATGCAGACCAACGAAGGACTCGGGATTTCTCCCTCTTCAGTGAGACGCTAGACTGATTTCCGGGCATAAACAATGCCGTTTTGCTGATTGTACTGCTACCAAAGACCCCTTCCCTGGCAAAACAAGACTTCTTACCTCTGAAGCAAACCAAGCTCATGGTACCCACAAGAAGCCTTGAAAGTGCAGGGGCCAAAAGTTGTGGAAATTCTGAGGTGCAGGTAACATCCATCTGGGGCTAATATCATGGGGCATAACATAACTTGCCTACATAACTTGCAGGGGGCAAAACAATTGGGGAAGAGAGTGCTCCTTCTACAATCACTGCATACTGTGGGGCTATTGTTCGGGGAATTGGGGTTCTGTTCTTTTAACTTTTAGACGTGGACTCTGGCTTTCAAATCAACAAACGCTAAAAAATAGGATTTTTTGACTTACCGTAAAATCCTTTTCTCTGAGTTCATTGACAGACGCAGCCTCTTATTCTTGACATGTGGGGGTTTTTACTAGAAGTGGACTAGGCAGAATGAAGTTCAGCTCAAAGCAGACACAGCCCCTCCCAGGGGGCTGTCCTCACTTGGCATAACCCCTCCTTCCCTGCTCAGCAAGCCAGTTCGTAACAAGCAGTACCAACTCAAAGAGGGGTGGGTGCTGCGTCTGTCAATGAACTCAGAGAAAAGGATTTTACGGTAAGTCAAAAAATCCTATTTTCTCTTTCGTTCATTGACAGACGCAGCCTTGACATGTGGGGATGTCTCAAAGCAGTGTCAGACGCGCCTCACCTCACCGCCTGCAAAACTTTGATGCCAAAAGCAGCATCCGCGGATGCTGCAACAACTCTGTAAAATTTTGACAAAGTGTGCAAGGCGGCCACTGAGAAACCGACGCCTGATGTCGGAAAGCCCAGGAATACTAATCACCCTGGTAGAATGAGCCGTGACCGTAAGGGGGGGGGGGCTTTCGGCCCCGAACAGCATATGCACGGGTCACCGTCTGTCGTATCCAACGGGAAATAGTGGCCGACGAGGGAGTGAAAAGCAACCTCCTTAGGATGAGAAGGGGCGCAGACACAGCAAGGAAGGACAAAGTCCTCATTGATGTGAAAAGTAGAGACCGCCTTCGGTAAGAAGGAAGGAGAAGGGGCGCAAAAACGGCTTATCCGTTATGTAGGCCCAAGTACGGTGACCTACAGGACAAAGCCGCCAGCACAGACACCCGCCTAGTTGATGTAATAGCCACTTTCTGGGAAGGCAGCTGCAGGGGATTTTTTCTCTGATATTTTCAAAAGGCGGCTTCTGAAGCACTGAGAGGACGAGATTAAGGGCCAAAGGCGACCGTACCTGGGGAGCGACATGACGAACCCCCTGGACAAAGGTATGAATCAATGAATGTGTCGCCAAAAGATGCTGAAAAAGAAACGCCAGGGCAGAAATCTGTCCCTTAGGCGTGCTCAAGGCCAACTTGTGCTCTAGGCCTTGCTAAAGGAAGGCCAGCACCCGAGCCACGGAGAAAGAACGGGGGCTCCATCCCCCGCCTCACACCAGGCAATGGAAGCCTACCAGGTGTGGTGAGAATCTTACGCAAAGTACCATACGCGCCTTGAGCCTAGCGGGGATCACTGAACCAGAGAGTCCCCTATCCTTTAAGACCTGGGTTTCAATAGCCAGGCCGTAAAAACCAGCGAGGATAAAGCCGGGTGCAAGATGGGGCCCTGGGAAGCAGATCCACGCGAAGTGGGAGACGCCAGGGAAATTCACCACCATCGCACCATGTCGGCACACCCGGCCCTCAGGGGCCCATCCGGCGCCACGAAAATGGCCGGTATTTCCTCCGCTTCTATCCAGCGTATAGGCGCGCGAACCGCATGAGAAGGAAGGAACAAAGCATAGGTGAACCGAGGCAAATCCACCGAGCCACAAGGGCACCCGCAGCATCAGACAACGGGCCCCCGCCCAGCTCACGAAGGTCTGTACCTTCCGAGTCCGCCGGGGTGCCAGCCGAACCACGACTGGCATTCCCTGCTGCAGACATATCTGCCGGAACACAGTCGGATTCAGGGACCATCCCCCCTGAATCAACCTCACAGAACCAGGGCTGCACCAGCCAACTCTTGATGCCTGAAATGTAAATGGCGGAGATCACCCAACACATGAAGTTCTGCCCACCGCAGAACGAAAGCCACCATCGAAGCGGCAGTTAAGAATCTTGTCCCGCCCTGCTGCTCCACATATGCCACGGCCGTGGCAATAACCGACTGAGCTCAGACAGGACAAACACTACAGCCTCCCCGACCAGTGGGAGGCAAAGCCAGATGGCCCGATGATCGGGAAATGCATCTGGACACGAAACTCCTCCTGGGACCAGCGACCCCAGGTCGCCAACACCCCCAGGACTTCAGCCAGGCAGACTGGCGTCTGTAGCGACCACTGTCCAAAAACAGGGAAGGAAACAACTTCCCCAAATGCAGGGCCGGGGCCCACAACCACCATAGTAGTGAGGATCTGGCCTGGCAGTCCCACCTGAGCAACCGAACCAGGGATGAGGGGGACTTGTCCCACTGCAGAGAAACACCTCTCGCTGCCGAGCAGCAGTGTGGCACTGCGCAAACGGGACCGCCGCCAGGGAGGAAAGCCAGAGCCCCAGGAGTCACCTGCAAGGAGGCAGGGAGAACCACTTTAGGGACAGCGGGGACCGACCCGCCCACCAAGATGTCGGTGTATGGTCATAGGGAGGAAAAGACCTCCATCCGGACTGAGTCTCAGATCAGACCCAGAGCCTCCAAACGGTGCTCCCACGGTGTGCGCCTGGCGATTGCCACCTCGGCCCTCAGGGCTGGAGCCGACTCCGCCCGCTAGGGGAGGTCGGCCAGATCCACCTGATGCTCCTCAGACTCACTGAGCCAGACCGGGGCCGCCATCCGGTGTGGACCCGAGGCACAGAAACCAGGTAAAAACGGGGAGAGCCATAACCGTGTAGTGAAGCTCCAATACCGGCAACGCCGGCGTAGGGCACACAGGGTGATACGCGAATGCACCATTGCCCTGTCGAGATAAACCAGGAAGAGACCCTGAAGCGCCACCATCATGGTGGCCAGACGTACACGTACCAGACAATGGAGGGGCACTGAGCCATGCAGCCCGGGCCCCGTTCACCTCCTACCACAAGCAGGACGTAGGAAATCATGGTATGCCCCGAGGACGGGACAAGGGTATCCTCCCCTTGCCGAAGCCGGTTCCTAGCCAGGCCCGCAGTACGCCTGGGACGACAGGAACAAAATTCCATTTTGTACCCAGACAAAATCACCCAGCAGACCGAAAATTAGAAGGTCATCGACCGCAGGCATCTCCCTACCCAAACCGTGGGTAGGGACAACCCTTCACACTGAGAAGGACTTGTCTCCTGGCCGGTCGCACCTATGCTGCCAGGGACACACTTCCACCCACCTGCGGGATCCCTGACGGGCAGGGAGTACTGGCCCAATGGCGGAAGGAACGGAGGAAAGGAGGCATCTATTGGGCTGCCAAGGAGTGACCCGTGCTACGGGACTCCCTACCTCCTGACTCCAACGTGGCTCCAAGAGCCACCTAGTGGAGAAGGAAAAACTGCCAGGACCTGTCTGACCAACAGGACCCTAGCAAAGCAGACATCTAGGCCCTGAAGGAGCCGGCCAGCTCGCCCCCACCATGCAGAAGGGAGCGTATAAGCAGCTCTGCGGTGCAAAAGCTTAGCCCGTTCCGAGAGCGTGTACAACACCCGAGTGGAACCAACACCGGGCGAAAGCTGGCCCTGCCAGAATCACCCAGACCGGGGAGCAGCCTCGGCGCTCCTGTCAGCCGGGCCCAAGGACGGCGTGCCACTAAGGACGGAGATCAGCGTCTGCATGGTATTCAACATACAGTGCCAACTTGCAACAGGTGGCACCTGGGAATCAAACCCACGGAGTCAACTGAGGAAGGTAGATGATCCAACCGCTACCTGCCCAGCCGAGCACCCGAGCTCGTGGTCACCACGAACAGGTGGAACATAGTGGGTACCACCACGGGCCGCCATACAGAAAGAAAGGGGGGCTGAGACCACTCCCAGTCCCCGCAGCTGCACTCAAAGTAGGACACCTGGGGAACCTACAGCCACACGGCCGGGCTAAGCTGCCCAACAGGGTCACCCCAAACCGGGACTCACGGCCTCCGACAATGGGAGTAGGGGGCCACCGCCGGGCGGACCGGTGCCGGCCCGCCTGATACGCGGGCCAGGCTACTCCCTACAAGAAGTAACCTGACCGAGAGCCCAGGACAACTGCCACCGGTCATCTGCTGACTATCAAGGCGCTGGCTGGTGCCGTCTTGTGCGCAGCCGTGGCACACCCCCCCATACTATCTGGGTAACACCGGGACACCATCTTAAGGGAGGGGCCCGATCTAGGAGGGCCCCCGTCAGGGTCCGACTCATCCTAGAGGCACGAGGGGGGTACGGCCCGCCATACGCCCAATATCCTGCCCGCGAAACCCAGGACCGCCCCGCAGTCCCTAAGCGCCACTGAGGGGTCAAGTGGGACGGCACCTGCATCGGCTGCCAATGCAACCCACCCTGGTAACCTGTAGTACCAGGAGCCCAGGCACCCCCCACCAAGGACTGTGCAGGACTCCCACAGGAAGGTGACCCCGGGGGGGGACTTACCACCTGCCCGCTCTACCGCTGCGTATATGCCTTTTTCCCTGCACACCAAGGCAGGCCTGTGCCCACCAAACCTTCCCCCACATGACATGCAGGGACAGGGCTGAGGCCAGAAACAGCTACAGTGCGGGGGGGGGGGGGGGGGTAAACC
>BLSH010022528.1:349733-360783 GCA_018402905.1 Glandirana rugosa
ACCTTCCCCCACATGACATGCAGGGACAGGGCTGAGGCCAGAAACAGCTACAGTGCGGGGGGGGGGGGGGGTAAACCAGCGCCAGAAGGCCAGGGTACCGCCCCTGATGTGGAAATGTGAGGCCTATGATTTTTACCTTCAATAATTATCAGCATTAATAAATGGGCATACAATATGGTTTAAAAATATATGTCAGAATACTGCCTGGACATTCTGTGAACATCTGACATCATAAAACAGCTCTGGTATTTTATCTAGAGTTGGTATCTGCAAAGCTCTGCTTAGATTGTCCACTATACTACGTGGTGTATAACTGTGAAAAGGCCAGTCCCTTGCCTGGAGGGAATCACTTGGGGGTGGGGGGAAAATGGCCTCTGATAGTGGTAATGTTACCAAACATGTTTTACTTACAGGGGGTTGGGCAGAGAGGGGGTATAAAAGTAAGCCTAGAACAGCATTACAATCTCTCTGTCTGGCTGACATTCCTACCATGATCATGTAAGGTTCCCTGTATCCATATCTCCATTTTCCCGCTCTTTTCTTTTTCTCTTTCTTTTCTTAGTAACCTTCTATTTTTACATGGAACAACTATTTTCGTTTTGTAATCCTCACTTTGTATTTAGCAATCATTTTGATGCTTTTAAGATTGTAAGATTTACCCGATTTGGTTATATTTAATTAGTGATTAGCTTCTTTTCTGTAAAAATAAATTAGATCTTTATTTTCTTTAGCAAAGGTGTCATTGATTATTGATTTTATTCGTAATAACTGCAACAGCACTGATTGCTTCTAGTATATACAAAAGGTATAAGTCACTTATTTTATTTATCATTAAGCGTATAAGTGTGTTTGGTAAAACAAATCGCTTAAACAGATGGTGCCCCATGTGAGGAGTTTAACGTTTAGATTGTGGGTTCAGGCAGGCTTATCTTATCTATGTCTTTGATTTTCACCTCTGTTTGAACACCTAAACTAGTAAACTTCTAAGAACTTTTCTTTTTTTTACCTTTTATCTGTACTAACACTTTGATGAGACAGATTTTGAATAGGGTAATTAAAATAAGATTGTAAGTGTGGATAAGGGCTGCGTTTCCACTAGTGCAACTCCAAAGTCGCACGATTTAAAGGGTGACTGTGAAGTGCGATTTTGATCCAAATTTACACTCTGGATCGAGGTTGCATTGGCAAATCGCATTAGAGTACTGCAGGTACTTTTTCCAATTTGCTGCAACTTTAAGTCGCATAGATTGGAACAGGGGCCATTGAAATCAATGGGCTGTGACTTGTAATGCTACTTTATGTGTTCAGAGTCACATGACAAGTTTCGCTAGTGGAAACGGAGACTAGGTCACCTTGAATGATCTTGATGTGCATGAATCTGTATTTCTGGATAATCTACTAACTGGGGATTGTAAACGTTGTAGTTTTTGTGAACACTGGCTATAGTATAACTGCTACAAACCTTATTGCTAATAGTTGTGCCTTTGTTTACCAAAAAGCAGTTAACCCTTGAATGAGATTAGGCCAGACTTTGTTATTGAAAGGCACATGTGGGATGGGGGCTGTGTTTCCATTAATGCATCTCCAAAGTCACACGATTTAGAGAGTCACTGTGAAGTGCAACTTTAGTGCGACTTTGAATGCGCCTTTGATCCACATTTACACTCTGGGTCGAGGTTGCATTGGCAAATCGCATCAGAGTACTGCAGGTACCTTTTCCAATTCGCTGCAACTTTAAGTTGCATAGACTGGAACAGGAGCTATTGAAATCAATGGTCTGTGACTTGTAATGCAACTTTACGTCCAAGGCCGTATGACCAGTCGCACTTGTGGAAACAGAGACTAAATCCCACTAAATGTACTTGAGTATGAATCTTTCTTCCTTGCAATTAATAACTGGAAATTGTAATTAGACCTATATACTATACGGTGGCTGATGGGAACCATATTGCTAAAACCCTGTTCTCACCTAAGCATTTTCAGCTCGTAGAACGCTCAGGTGTGAATGCAGCCTAATAGGTGTGCCTCAAGTAACCGCCTTTGGTACTCCAAGCAGTCATATAGTTTCTTGATTATCCAAGTTTGATCTCATCATTCTTGGGCTAACAGGAGTAGCCCTAATTTAGGTAGTTCTCTTAGAATATTTCAGAAAGTCCGTGGGGAGAGATTGAACTATTAACGAGTTCGGGAATCTCTAGGTTTTTCTTTGGAGTCAGGAACAAGGAAAAAGTTAAATATTGTTCTGACAAGTAGTGAAAAAGAAAAACAACGGGGCCGGGGAGGGACCGGCCACCCAATCACTGGTTAGAGATTAGCTACCTCTAAGGCAACCGATTAAAGGTTGGGAAATTGGTTCAGGGTTCAATCCGTCAGGATGGGAAATCAAATCACTTCAAGGAGGGTGTCGGTGTGGTAAACCCTACCAACTGACCCCAAGGGAAGAGATGATAGATAAATATGGACCCTGGATGATAAAATATATTTGTGATTGGGAACGTTGGACTGGAATGAAGTTTTTGAAGAGCAGTAGTTTTAAACCTAAAGTATGGGAACAGCTGTGGTCTAGTCATCACAAGATGATGACGCGGCCACAGGAAAGAGATGCTTGGGCTATATGGATGCTGGAGTCAGTGAATAGGGCAGAGGAAGGGAAGGTTTTGACTATGGGATTTAAGGAGAAATCATTCCAAGCACTGCTTGAGGGTAGGGACAATCAGAAATGGTCTCAACCACAAAGTTGTGGCAGTGATGAAAAGGGGGACAATGAGCAATTGTCAGGGCCTGGGCCTAATGCAGGTGCCCAGTCCGTATCAGCAAAGTGCTTAAGTGCTGATATGAACTGTGAACTTTCAGTGGCTGACAATAAGGGAAAGCCACAAAGTAACAAGTTTTATACCCCAGTAAAATGTGAATTACAGGGGGAGGGTGTGGCACAGGAACAGGAAAAGGAAGGTCAAGAGCAAGCCAAGGGAAGGCTATGCTGGCCTTAAGGGAGAAAAGCCTCCAGGCAGAAGGGATACTTTCTGTCCCTCTGATGGAAGAGGGTGAGACATTAAATATCACTGGTAAAAGGTGTCGTAAGCTTGCAGGAAGGACTCCGCTGATCTTTGCATCCAGGTGGTTGGCAAAGCAGTATCAGCATTTGAAGTTACAAAACACGTCCCTAAAAGATGCTCTAGAAATATCAACAAGGTTAGTGCTTTAGAAGCTTCTATGGCAAATTCTGATGCTATCCACCAGAAAGTAGTAATCGAAAACCAGAGATTACAGGACGAAGTTCATCAGCTTGGTAAAAGACTGGAGGATGCAGAAAGTGAGGTGAAGGGATTATCGGTCAGCTGCCAGGTAGAGCTTGCTCAGATTTCAGATAAGGGGGAGGACAAAGCCGAAGATTTGGGTATCTCTGAGGTCAGTGGGACATCATCCACACCTAAGGTATGTACCAATGGGAATAAATCCACAGAAGGTAAGAGCTCTTTAAAAATTGCCCCTATATTCTGTAAGTCACAAGAAAGAACTATTAATCCAGGAAAAGCCATCCCACTATCAGCTACTAAACCTCCTCAGTCATCTAAAACAAAACCTTTTGTTAAGAGATGTTATACAACCTTAGATAAGATTAAATGCCATTTATGTGGATTCTTTGGCCACATAGCTAAATTCTGTTTATCCAGTCCCATTGAAAGAGTAATGAAGCAAAATCCCTATAGAACAAAGACGTGATTTTGAAGTGCACTCAGCATGCTTTGCAATGGGGCCTAGGGGTAACCAGTATGAAAAGCCCAGATCATGGGTCCCATTCCAAGATCCTAAGGTAAGGAGGGCATCCATACAGGCTGAGTATGGGCTAATGAAATTGGATGGATCTTTGGAAGAAGGTCAACCCTACAAAACAGGTTTTAGGGGTTTAAAAAGAGGTACAGGTCAGTATAGAACACAAGCTGATATTTGGGGTGTCTAGAGTTTGCCTCCAAGCTGATTGTGAGAGTGTGTATGGTATGAAATACAGGGAACATATGTTGTGTCATCTAATTTACCTGTCTGTTTGTTGTCACAGCAGCTGACAGCCCACTGGAACCTGACCCCCCCTTCTTCCTAGCCAGGCCTGTGAGAGTGTGAAGAGCACTCTAGTGACATGTAAATTTGTGTATTCAATGGAATGTGTTTTGTTTTTCAGAGACAAAGTTCTGAAGAGTTTTTTTGGTAAGGTATTATAATTGGTAGCTAAACTGTCGCTAAAAGGTATTATGAGCTGCTCATTTTTTTAACCATGGTGAAATTTTTTTGGAAATTAATGGTATACTGTAAACAAAATCCACGTGGTAATAATTACGTTGAGCTCAACAATTTTTTGGTATTTGGGTTAAAGTACACTGGTTTAAAATGAATAAGATTTTTTTTCGTGGAATACGATGTAATGTATGTTTGTGTGTTTCGTATGTTAATTCTTTTTATATCAGGTATCTAACCATCGGTTTATCTTTTTCTAGGAGAAAAATTGAATGATCATTACCAAATTTTATGTGTTTCATCCCTTAGATTGGATCATTGGGGTTCATGGCTCTCAGAACAGGAGATCATGGCCTCCACAGACAACTTTATATAACATTTGTTTTTTCTTTTTCCTGATTCGTCTTATTCCACAGGTGGAGGAGGTTTTTACTAGGGTTACACCATTATTATTTAGTTGGTCCTCTGCTTGACAGTGTTTTGCCTACCTTGTATGGGTTGTATGTTCTGGTCCAACAGGTGTGGAGCTCTAGTAGGAATGAGTTTCTTTGCTCCAGTGATTAGCAGAACCAACTGGCTAAAGTCGGCAATCCCCTATTACCAGGGACAATATGATTGGTCATCCCCAGTCTAAAGCTGGATACACCCTGTACAATATCCTGTGGGTTATTTTTCCTTTGGATTGGCTCGGACCGTGTAATGTGAGATCGGGCCTTGAGGGTTTTGATTTGTGTGTTCTCAGGCGGGCCATGGCTCTGCATGGTTCTGGTAAGTCTGGGGGAAATCAGACAGCCGGGATTGTACAGTGTGTATGGGGTCTTCTTTAGTTTAAATGAAAAGTTAGTGTAGAAAGCAGTGAATAATTGTCACTCTATTAGGCGAAGAAAAATGTCATACATATCTGTTATTGTTACTGTGTTTAGTGGTAAGTGTTTCTTTTTTGGTAATGTCCAGAGTTGGAATTGGATCTGTCATAGATCTGTTACATATCTGTTTATTATTCCCAAAGAACTGTAGCCATGTTGATACTTTTTAGTTCCATAGTGTAACTGTGAGGGGTCTGCTATTTTAAGACTGCTTAAACCCCCCTGCTGTTATTATAATTGGGACGTAGCCAGCCAGTCCTGTTTTTCAAAACTCTGCTCATTGCCTCAGGCTTATGCATGTTAATTCCTCTAGCAGGCTGGGTGTCTCCAAGTGTATTTCCAGTCTGTTTCCTGCCCCGTGTCACCATGCAACTTGGCTCCTAGAGTTTCTGGTTTGTCTGGTTTTGACGTGGCGATTTGTTACTAGTTGTCTAGTGGAAACAATAAATTTAAAGAAATGGACTTTAACGGCATACTGGGTATAATATAAATATATAAGCTTTATTTGTTACAAAAAGTGGCACATAATTGCCCAAGGGTAGACAGAAGACATTTAAAATTTCATGAAAAACATGTATATAATATAGTGTATTTTTCAACTAATACCCCAAACGGTACCCCAACTAATACCCCAAAAGTACTGTGGTTCCCTGTGTATACCAACCATGAGAATTGTAGCCAGAGGGTATATATACACCGCAATGCTTTAAAGGTGTAAGCTGAGCAATTCCAGTGACAATAACTCTCTTCTATACAGCCCCGAGGACCTGGATCTAGTTCTATGATCAGTTTCTTTGTGGGCTGTATGGTGGCAATTTACCCCTGTCACGACATACCCCATGGGCTCCTTTGAGGCTATATTATCCTCTCACCTCTGAATACACCAGCTATACCATATATAATGAGACTGACCTCCTTGGAAAGATCCCTCGAGATAACATCTTTATAGGTATGTTTCAATTATATCTAGAACTATTGCGGACTTATGAGCCTAGTGTATTGGTTCTTTATATGCAGACTGGGACTGATATTGTTATTACATCCTATGTTTGTAGCTCACACAGGCCCCCATGCTCGCCTGACGCGGCTGTGGGTCATTGCGGGAGCGGTAGGGCCGAGCACGAAGGGGGACCGAGAGGAAAAGGGGTGCCATATCATTCCTGCATGGGGTGGTCCTGTAGACCCCACACAGGTTGATTCACCAACGTCTCCAGACATCATTCCACAATACTTATATTATATGATGTAAGTGATGGTCACTAAATATGTTTGTTACAATGTATTAGCTATTCATTGCAGAATGGTGGATTACATTATGTATTTGTGTTTCATATATGTATTTTTCTGTCTTCTACTAGAACAATACTTCATTCAGCTCCAGATGAAGCGTCAAATGTATAGAGTGCGAAACTAGTCGAGCAGAAGTTAATAAGGGATAATTTCCTGTTACAATTTGTTCTTGATGGGATCCATACCAGTGTAACCTCAATTACATGTGATGTTTTATTTTCTGCTCTAAGACTTGTTTTCAAGTCAATATTTTTGTTATATGTCTAATCTTGAGTCGCATTTTAGATAAACATTCCCATTCAATTGTATTTTGGTATAGTGGGTTTTTCCCTCTGGCTACCAACAATTCTCATGGTTGGTATACACAGGGAACCACAGTACTTTTCACCCCGTTTGGGGTATTAGTTGAAAAATACACTATATTATATACATGTTTTTCATGAAATTTTAAATGTCTTCTGTCTATCCTTGGGCAATTATGTGCCACTTTTTGTAACAAATAAAGCTTATATATTTATATTATACCCAGTATGCCGTTAAAGTCCATTTCTTTAAATTTATTGTTTCTACTAATTCTAGGACGTGGCATACTTTAATATAATCTTCGCCACCACTCTGTCACCTTGTGGGGAATTTGTTCAGCTGTTTAGAATTGAAGTCTAGTTGTCTAGTGGGTCTTTGGTGTATTTATCACTAACATCTGTGTGTTTCAATGCATACCTGTCTGCTTGAATTGTATCCCCTACTGTTCAGTGATCCTGAAGCCTTAGTGCTGCAAGGGATATTTTGTCCGTTGGCTGTTTGTGCCCCATAGCAGTAGTTCCTTAAGCTGCACACACATTGCGTAATTTTATTTGTTGTTCAGCTTCAATCCCTGCCTTCAGATATGTAGTGCGAGGGCCTGCCAGGTTGCATACAGGTTGAGAGTGTTTGGGTCTGGCCTCGTACTGTGTGGTTCTGGTGAGGTAGGAGGAGAGTTGTACAGGGAAATTGTACGGGAGTTGCATGGTGTGTGTCCAGATATGGACTCTGTGTCTTGGCTTTCTTTATATGTATGGGCCTGCTGTACTCTCCTTGGTTAATACCCATAGGTGTCCTTGTCCTAAACTCCTCCAGTACCCCCCTAACTAGTAGTCTGTGTCTTGCATACCTGCAGGAACGGTGCCCCGGTGCTACACTAAGCCCCTGAAATCCATGTGAGTCCAGTTTGATTATTGTAGCCAGTTTATGTTGTATGGGTGAAGGATAACATTGTCTGATTGCGGGATTGATTACCAGGTTAAAAGGTGTGCAGCCTTTAGAAAGAAGGAAGTGTATATGTGGGAAGGTGGTTTTCAATCCGGGTATGTAGAATATTTCCCATACTTAAGTTAAAGAGAGGCTTAATGGAGACTACCGGAGGAGCTGGAAGTACTCAGGAATAGCTTGGTGCTACAGGTCGGTACAAGGGTTAGGAAATCAAACTTGCTCTGTCCAGCACCCAGGTACAATGAGAGGTGTTCCAGGATCTTGGAGAGGTGATTGCCTCTTTCTCAGTGGAACAATTTCCACTTTGTAAAGACAGGCAGGTAGGGGTAGTATCCAAGTTTGCTATGAGTCCTATGAATTGGTGGATGACTCAGTTCCGTGGTTGTCAAAACCCAACTTGCATTATTCTCATCCCTGAGTGCAGGCACTGAACATTGTGCATATACCTCAGTCAATTTGGGTACTATCCTATCAGACTCTACTGTGTTATACCCTAGAATCCAACTTGTTCTGATGGTTTGAGTCTGGACAACCTCAGATGATTGTTACTGGTGGGTGCTGGAGAAAGGAAGGGGTTGGGCTATGTCCATTGAAAAGGACAGAATCATGTGACAGCAATGCTGGCACACGGAGGGGTCATGTCTAATGGCTGTCAAGGTAGTGTCCCAACTGGTCCTAAACAAAATTAAAAATACTTGAGACCAGGGTACTGGTGCTGGTATCACATGTCTAGTGATGCACTGTATTCAGCACCAGGTTAACGGGTATTCAGTGCAGTACGCTACCTAGGGGAGTCTATTATACATCTTCCCTTGTCCTTGGCATGGATATAGCAGGAACACCGGCAAGTACCCCTACTACCCCTAAGTAAGACCTTTATATCTAACCTGACACTCCCTAACACATACAGAAACTTCTGTTGTGATTTGGGGAGGAGTTAAAAGTTGGGTAGTTTAACTTGGGGCAACAGGATTTAAATAGTGCCCACAGTTTGTGCGGGGCATGAATAGAAGGGCCCTGCTCCAGGAGTTCATAATCAGGGGGAGGGGGCGGTACAAAATTAATAGCTGCGGGGAATTACCTGATGGAGCGGTTTGAGGTAAAGTTTTAGGTGGAGGTGGAGTAGGCTTCCCTGAATAGATGAGTTTTCAGGGAACACCTAGTGGTGGAAAGGGTAGGGCCTGGCTGGACATACTGGGGTAAGGAGTTCCAGAGGTTCGGGAGTAGTCCTCATGTGGAGCATGGGAGGAGGTAACAAGAAAGCTGGGAAGCAGGATGTCTTAAAGTGGTTGTATACTCTCCTATCGTTTGCAGCTAAGGAAGCTGACATCTTAGCCTCTGTTTAATCTGCAGCTGCCATGTTGCTGCACATGTGATACCTTATGACACCACCCATTGGATGGTTTGCCAGTTTGGTTGAGAGCACAATTAAGGAGACAGCTAGCATTTCCGGCATGCCGGGAATATCAACTTTTTTTTGACACTATCAAATCGATGGGTAGACAACCGTGGGGTGGAGTGGATGAGTTGGGTGATAGCTTAAGATCAAACTAGATAAATCCAAATATCTCCGGCTCAGGTTTCTTAATGAGAAAAAATGTATTCAGGTACCGCCCTAGGGCCACCACTTTAGTAAACTCCACCCTGTTGCTGTCCTGATGTAACGATTAAGATACAGATGTAGAGTAGCGTGTGCATTTAAGAGAGGACCCTAGAAGTATTATTTTTTTTGTTTTTTGTTGTTTTTGGGACAAGCCTCTCAATTGTAATCATAAAGTGCAGTCAGGTCTACCCAAATTCTAAAAGTTTTTAATCATTTTTTTCCTCTCTCCTTTTTAAGATCTGTGTACCTGACCTGCAAATGTACTGTTTGAACACTAATGTGGGAGAGGAGTTATCTACTTTTATTTTTTTTTTATATATTTTTTTTTATTTTTTACTTTTTTGCTAAGTTGTTGCTGCAACAGCTGCAGTGTATTCACGGTTTGTTTTTAGGAATACAGATTCAATGCTCTTTGATATATATATGGTCTTGGTTGAAGCAGCATTAAACCTGTATGGTTTTTTTAATTTTTATTTTTCTTTCTTTCTTTCTCATTATCATTTTTACTGTTCTTCTTGTTAATTTTCATTACTTACCTCTTTCCTTTTCTTTGTTTAATATTATGCCCCCTAGGTTGTTCTTTTGTTTTCCATTTTAGATGTGCTTAGATAATGTAACAAACACATCAGCCCTATAATTTTTTTGTAAATCCTGAGGTTTTGGCGTTCCTGTCCAACTCCGTTTTGAGTCGGCTGGGGAACCATACCCTTATAATGTTTTTTTTTAACATTGTTCCACCATACTTCACAACCAGTGAAACCAAAGTATCCCTGGACATCCAGGTCTTAGGTCTTATTGTAATTATACATCCCCCAGTCTGCCTACTGCTTTAACCTGAGCCCCGTGGGCAAGTGTGGTCAACCCAGGGAACTAGCACTGGCATGCAGTGACAACTATCCCCACCTTCAGGGGCTCTAGTAGATATTGGCTGTCTCTCATACTCTGTGCCCTGTGAGGATCCCACTTTACCCATCTACAGTTGTATTAATGGCCAAAGCGCTGCTCCTGTCTGGAATTCCTCCAATAACTGTACACTGACATTTTTTTTCTTTTTGTATTCATGCACTGCTGTCCGGAGGCCCACCCTACCACTACCTGAAGAAGATACTGCAACAAAGCAAGCCATATCTTGAGACAAAGGTGCAACAACTAGACTCTCCTGAACTTTCCATCACCATACTGAAAAGTGCCGTCTCGCGGTCCGATCCAATCTTTCCCATTATTACACAGCTTACCTAAAGCTACAGGACTATATATGCCAGGATCCCGCCATCGATGTTGGAGTTCCACTCTTCCAAGGCAGAAGAGAGGGTAAACATCGCAGCATAGACACTCATGGTCCCAATGTGAAGTCTCAAAGGCACCAAGTTTTCTTTGCAGTTTCAAGTCTACATTGATGTGTACCGCCGTGCTCAAAATAAGAAGGGGAGGCTGCAGTGGTGGTGGCTGGGTGGTTGGGCCTTCCGGGCAGTTGTGGGTGGGTGCAAAATCATTGAGGGAGGGACATAAGTTCAGGAATGAACTTCAGGGGGAACTGATGTGGAAATGTGAGGCCTATGATTTTTACCTTCAATAATTATCAGCATTAATAAATGGGCATACAATATGGTTTAAAAATATATGTCAAAATACTGCCTGGACATTCTGTGAACATTTGACATCATAAAACAGCTCTGGTATTTTATCTAGAGTTGGTATCTGCAAAGCTCCGCTTATATTGTCCACTATACTACCTGGTGTATAACTGTGAAAAGGCCAGTCCCTTGCCTGGAGGGAATCACTTGGGGGTGGGGGGGGAAATAGCCTCTGAGAG
>BLSH010022528.1:364077-384012 GCA_018402905.1 Glandirana rugosa
TCCCGCCACGTCCGAGAGAGTCTAGTCCCTCACTAGCATGGCCAGGGGGTTCCCTTCTCCAAAGCTCCGAAAATGAGCTTAGAAAAACACCACGGGTTTTTCCCCCTGCCAAAAGCCGGGTAGGACCTAGACTTCCGGGATTTGTTTAAACAGTCCCGTGCCTGTCAGGCCTACCTCAGGCAAGCCAGCCAACCCCGGCAGGACGTGGTTCCCCTTAAGGACCGTAGTAGCCTGTATTTCCTACGCATGGAAGTACATGGGTAGGTAGGCACTGGCAGGTTGAGTAACCATCCGAAGTCCCGCAATGAGACCATTGCGATGTTCACATTCTCCTCCAGGGCAGAGACAGAGTCCGCTCGCAGGAGCCCAGGTATGCCACTATGGCAACACCCCTCTACCGCAGCAACGCCAACACCGGGGCCAGTAACTTCGTGAACACCCGGGGCGCGGAGGTCAGACCGAAGGGAAGAGCTACAAATGAAAAATGGCGATCCCCAACAGCGAACCACAGGAATCGCTGATGTCACGGATGGATGGGTACATGAAGGTACGCATCCTTTATGTCCGATGATGCCAGGAATTCCCCTTGGTGCAGGACGGCCCCAACCGACCGAACGGACTCCATCCGGACTGTCCGTGCCCTGACAAATTTGTTTAGGGCCTTCAGATCCAGGATGGGCCGAAAACCGTCCCCCTTTTTGGGCACCACAAAAAGATTCGAGTAAAAGCCTCGAAACCTCTTCCCTTGGGGGACCGGTACGATCACTCCCTGATCTGAGAGAGCCTGCACCGCCCTGAGAAGGGCCTGTTTACGCTCCAGCGAGAGTCTTAAATTTGATGGGAAGAACCTGTCTGGGGGTAGAGAGATGAACTCTATCCTGTACCCGGTGGACACCACCTCGCAGACCCAGCGGTCGAAAATGCGAGCCAACCACCGGTTTGCGAACCCCCGAAGACGTGCCCCCCACCCGACAATCGGGTGGGGGCGACCCATCAGGCTGAGGAAGACTTGTCTTCCGTCTTTCCTGGTTTGCGCTGCCACTGTCGGCTCCAGCCCCGGCAGCAACCTTACTGGGACGGATTCCCTTGCTTGCCGCGCCTGATGCACGAAAAGGCTTCCGCTGACCAGACGTAGAAGGCTCCTGTCTACGGCGAATTCACGCCTGGGAAGCTCCGGGAGGTAAGTACTCTTGCCTCCCGTGAAATCCTTAATAATTTTCGTCAAGTCGTGAGCCAAATAGGCGCCCATCCTGGAAGGGAATATCAGCCAAACCTAGTTTGGAGGCGTGGTCACCCGACCAGGATCGCAGCCAAAGAATTCTGCGAAGCCTAATGGCTGATATAGAAATTCTGGACAACAAGGGCAGAACGTCCACCGCCGCATCACAGAGGTAATTAATCCCCTGGAATAAAAACCCAGCGTTCTGCGGTGCCTCCATGAGGCGACCTTCAGTCAGGTCCGCCTCAAGTTCCTTCATGCACTCCGAAAGGTACTTCACTGCCATGGCCGCAGCCAATGTAGGTCGCACCGCGGAGCCCGCATTTAAAAACAGGACTTCAGAAGTGCCTCTGTCCTTCTATCAGCAGGATCCTTAAAGGAAGGAGTCCCCTCCATAGGAATGGTAGTCGCCTTAGTAAGGCG
The DNA here is from genome assembly GCA_018402905.1 of Glandirana rugosa. Lineage (NCBI taxonomy): Eukaryota > Metazoa > Chordata > Amphibia > Anura > Ranidae > Glandirana > Glandirana rugosa. The sequence continues at coordinate 365,720 of BLSH010022528.1, forward strand.
TGCAATAGGCGGATCCACCGCAGGAGATTCCTATTTCTTCCGGAAGCTCTCCTCAAAGGATAGCGTTCAGAAAAAACGTGCAGTCAGTGAGGGAGAACGGCGTGGTTGTTGCAATTCACAGTATAGTAAATGGTCAAAAAATTCATCGTAATGATAGGACTTGGGGCCTAGAAGACCCGCACACATAGGCAGCCCGCAATTCGCCTGTTTGATCTGCAACTTGGTGCGAATGCCAGCGATAATGGTGGCTACCAGCACATTGTCCTGGTCAGCCACAGGCTCTTGGTCCTCAGTTCCCATGTCACCACCCGTTTCCTCATCAGACAGGCTAGCATGTCTTTGGAGTGTGGGAGGAAACCGGAGTACCCGGAGGAAACCCACGCAGGCACAGGGAGAAAATGCAAACTCCAGGCAGGGTCGTCATGCTGGGGATTCGAACCAGCGACTCTCTGCCACAAGTTTTACCCACTACACCACTGTGCTTCCCATCCCCCTGGGGTCCCTAAGACCCCTAAAGCCACCTCCGGCTCAGAATCTTCCCCCGATGACGGGGGGGGAGAGGGCCGCTTCCTGGGGGCCCGCGGAGCGGCTTCCCCACGTGGAAGAACTCAATCCCGCAGCTGGGAGAGAAAAAAGCCCCTTGGTCAGACTGCGTGGCTGCTGAAGCCACCTCAGTAGGTTCAGCAGGGAGATCAGCCATAACAGGTATGGATGGATGGATGGAAAGAAGGGACGCCCAGCACACAGCCACAGGGTCCAGAGGACAGCACCCCACCGCCACCAGCCCAGAGGGAGCCCAGCTATACTTGCTGTTTTGCTGCCTGATAGCGCCAATCGCTCAGAACTGCCTCTGTTAGCCGCCGTTTTCAGAGAGAAGAAGAAGCTCCAGCCACGTGTAGAATGCAGAGCATGCAGTGAAGATGGCCGCCAGGAAGCACTAGAGGGTGTGCACACCTCTCAGGCAACGTGCAGTACCGATTATGGCCGCTCCGAGCGCTAGAGGGAAAGCCCCATAGACTGAAAATGTCCGCGGCTACGGCAAAATGGCGGCAGTCCGCCGCAAAATGGCGGCCGAAAGACCGCATGACGATGCTGGACGAGAAGGCTGAACGGAGGTACAGCGCTGGGGAGGGGGGGGTGAGGGCGGGGGGTGGCAGGGGGCAAGATGAGAGGCTGATTCCCACCCGGTGGCTACCCTGAACAGCTACAGGAGCAGTGAAAAAATTGCATTTTTTGGACGTCGGGCCCTCTTCACTCCCCATGTGGGGAGGAAGGCAGGGCGCTCACTTACCAGTCCGACGCCACGGTAGCCACCCGGATGCAGACTTTCCACCCTCGGCGGGGGGGGGTCGCTGCAGGCCCAGAGTCACCCTGCCGAACGTATCGGGAAGGGGACCAATATGGGGGATCTCGCCCCGGGCCATCCGCACGGAACGGGTAAGATGCGGCGGGTCCCTGTGTTGGGGCCGGCTTCGCATCATGTTGGCCAGGTCAGGGAAAGTACAGAGCACTAAGACTCTCGATGCCCCGACCGGCTTCTTGATAGCAGATCATCTTGATTGCAGAAAAAAGAAAATAAAAGAGAAAATGGTCACAATAGGACCGCAGTTCCCTATAGGGAAGCCAGGTCAACTCCTTGCGAACTAGGCATTGAAACCGGAGAGCTCCTCTGGGAGGGGGGTTTTAATGTAGGAAAAGAGGACGGCCCCCAGGGGAGGGGCCAGCTGATTTCTTTTCCCTGCCTAGTTAACTCCTGGTAGGACGAACATAAAACCCACAAAGTCATGAAGAGCTGCGTCTGTCAGTGAACGTAGGAGAAATGGCGCCAGCTGCCGAAGGTAAGGGGCGCCACTAAGGGCCCCCACGTCCTAGGGGACCTCCGGAGGGGGTGGGAGGGAGAGAGCAGCGGCCATGCAGCATGGGGGGAGGGGAGCGAAGAAAGGGGGGAACCAGCCCACCGGCCTAACACCCCGGGGGGCTGGGGGGGAACGCGCCTGCCCACCCTGCGCCCCAAGGGGAGAGGGGGGGTGTACTTACCCATCAAGACGGGCGTAGCGGGTTGCCACCCGAGACAGACCTGCCACCCCGCCGATTCGGGGGGAGGTGCAGGCCATGCAACACCTGTGACGCGAGCCCGAGGACCCAGTCCTAGGTGTGCTGGCGGGACGTTTAACCCACCGGCCGCCTCGCACGAAATGAGGCCTGACATGACCGGCCCTGCATACAGCTAAGGGTCGGCTCGCATCAATCGGCCACGCTGGGGAGACTCCCTGGATCTAGGATATCCAGCCCGTCACCCAGCCAGCTACTTGATTGCAATCATCAGAATTCTTGAATAAAGAAAAAAAAAATGGGGAACCGCAGATCCCAGCAGGGAGCCAGGTCCTACTCCTTGCACTAGGCAGAAAAAACTGGCTTGCTGAGCAGGGCAGGAGGGGTTATGCCAAGTGAAGACAGGCCCCTGGGAGGGGCTGTGTCTGCTTTGAGCTGAACTTCGTTCTGCCTAGTCCACTCCTAGTGAAAGGTGCATAAACCCCCACATGTCAACATTAAGAGGCTGGGTCTGTCAATGAACGAAAGAGAAATCATTATGATCTACCATAAGGATTCACTACCTTCATTTGGCAGATACTGTCTATGCTTTTAAAATTCCCTTAAACTATATAAGATTTTTCACCTCAGACTTGGTGAGCAGGAAGAAGATAGCTCCTTGCCTTGCGAGTTTAGTACCCCTGATATTCCAGCCCCAATACCTCAAAACTTTTCTAAGTTTTTCAAGCTATCGTGATGGCTGGAGTGATATCCACATACGGAGACTCACAAGTTCACTCTTGGCTGTGGAAGGGATGCTTTATTGTTAGGCCATGCCTTGCATGGGTCCATTTGAGCTACATACAATGCTTCATTTTCTTCGAGGTTTAGAACAATTGAGAATATGACAGTAGCCTGTGGTTGGGAGGGGTTGTAGGACAAGAGAGCTCCGAGGGTGCCGCAAAGGTTCTAAAAGACTTAACAGATAACTGTTATCTGGATTCTGAGAGGGATTTATTTAAGCTCATAACTTTTCTTTGGGTCTCAGCCTCATGTTGTTGAAATTTTCTTTTATGTGCTTGTTTAGCATATCCCCTGATCTGTGACTCTGCTCGTTTAGGATGGCTGTTGCGGACCTGGGGAGAGGATCTGTGTCTGTAGGTTGGCCTGGTGCCTGTAAATGGTATACGTTTGGGGCAATAATGGTGGGTGGATGCCAGGTGGGATACTATATAAACATGTAAACGTTAAGTTGTTGACTGTGCTTATTATGATTATGTTATTGTTCTCCATGTTGACGGCTCAGACCCTCGCGGTTGGCCACACTCCCCCCAAGGAGGTGGAGGTCTGAGCAAGAAAATAACGAAGGGGGTGGACCTCCGGTTATGATTTCTGCCTCCCCTTGTCCAACTGACTTTTTTTTTTTTTAGTGGGGCGGAATGGGAGGGGGAATCTGGATCCAAGGGTATGGGATCAGGCCAGTAGTTCATTTAGTTGTGTTATTTTGCATGAGCCCTCATGTTCACTTTGCCAGACTTGGGCCTGGGATAATGGGCAGAGCCATCCCTCAATTTAAGGAGATGGCTGGGCCCAGGTTCCCCTAAACCTTGGACCCAGGACTAATCTTATTAGAAAAAAAGGGGAGGGGAAAGCAGAGGGCGGGACTTTGAATGAGGTGTGCAGTGGTAAATGAAATAATTGAATATAAAAACAGTGTTGTTTATTTTCAAATCAAACATACATATCAATGTGAGACCATGCCCTACTTTGATACAGGAATATAAACACACACAACACTGTACTTATTCACAATGCAATATTTCTCAACATAAACCCACATAGACACATAATATTGGTGGCTCATGGCCAAATATTTACAGACATCAATAAGGTTTTAGACATCCACTAAAGTCTGTATATTAGATACATATTTTTTTAAATTATTCATCATTTTTTCATTTTTTCTTTCCAAATCTGTAATTTTTATTTTATTTTATATTTACTTATATTCTCTATTATAAATTTATTTTTATTTCTCATTTTTACCTTTTTACCCAGTTTTGTGGTTTTTCTTTCTCCTTGATCCATACTCATTATATAGTGTTCTATGTGGTATGGAGTCAATGATTTTTTTCAAAGACTATGGCAATCTATGGCTCTGCCTGGCTGTATGTGTGCTCTGTGCTAAGACGCTGTTTGTCCCTCCTTGAATTTCATCATTTTGGGAGCTGCGATGCGCACTGTGGGTCCCAGCTCTCCCTCCCACCATGGGGGTTGGGCGGGGGCTCCTACACTGCGCATCGACGTCACGGCCGCACGCCGGATGTGCGGCGTCTTTTGGCGCCGCGATCCATGGCGGAGCTGTTGTCCACCTCGCGTGCAAATCTGGGAGAGGTGTGGTTAATGCCATGGGCCGGGCGAAGTATGCCGTCTGGGCGGTGGCCTTCCTCCCCTCTCCAATGGCACGAAGCTGTGACGTTGGGGGATGGCGTGTGGTGGCGCCCCTATATAGGGCAGTCCTGCGTGGCGGGCGGTTAGATGTGATAGCACTTCTCACCCAGTTGGACACATTTGCTGGACCTATCTTCACAACAGGTACCATGCTTTTCTTTCAGTTTTTTCACTCATCACTCTTCATATATCTGCACTATCCATTTAATTTATCATCCAATTCCAATACTCACTCACATTCACATTTATTCACAGATATATCATTCTGGCATCCTCACTATCACAACCTCATACTAGTGCTGTACCACTTCCGTTTGCCATGGGTGCTGTCCTGTTGGGGGTGCGGTCTCTTGCTATGCCCCCTGAGCTCCCGAGATGATGGTCTTGGTCGGATTGCAGTTTCAGGCATGGGCACCCACTCCTATCAGTATAATATATGTAAGTTCTTTTTTTGGGGGCATTGCCTTTTTCCCCTCATTTCTTATGAACTTAGAACCTTACTTGATGAATTCTGACTCTATACCATATGAAACTTTGTTTTCAGATAGGCCTGCTCCTGAAGAGTGATAACAAATCACGAAACGCGTAGAGCTACTTAACGGTCCTATCACAACACATATTCAAGTTTTAATACCCCCCTTTTTTTGTATCTAATATACAGACTTTAGTGGATGTCTAAAACCTTATTGATGTCTGTAAATATTTGGCCATGAGCCACCAATATTATGTGTCTATGTGGGTTTATATTGAGAAATATTGCATTGTGAATAAGTACAGTGTTGTGTGTGTTTATATTCCTGTATCAAAGTAGGGCATGGTCTCACATTGATATGTATGTTTGATTTGAAAATAAACAACACTGTTTTTATATTCAATTATTTCATTTACCACTGCACACCTCATTCAAAGTCCCGCCCTCTGCTTTCCCCTCCCCTTTTTTTTTGTATAAGACTGACAGGGATGGAGGCAAGGTATCCCTAATAAGCCATGCCTCATTTAAAGTCCCATTAACTCTCTACTTGTATATCAATCTTATTAGAAGTCTACTGAAATTATGAGGCAGGTGGCTGTCTGGGGTTTCCACCCCGTTTCTGAGTCAGAGTTCTTACTCACACTAGGGTGGCAGGATTCCCCTTGGAATAGGCCGGCTTCTCTTTCAAGTTCTAGCTAGTGTTAATCCTTATATTAGGTGTGTCAGCAGGTTCTAAAGCCACCTCGAGTAATTCTGTCTCCTCTTTGTCGACTATGACAGATTCTCTGAATAACATAGAATTTATAGAGGTATATGTCCACTCTTTCGTGAGAAAACAAGAGAGGAGACTAAGAAAAGTTCAGCCTACACCTGTCTCCCCCCTTCCCTCTCCTCCTCCTCTCCCTCCCTCTTATTTTATTGTTCTTCTATTCTACCTCATACTGACCCATTCCATTCATAAACAGTTTCAGGGGCATTTGGCTAGCTTTTACCGTTAATGCCATCCACTGTGGACCGACTCTCTCCCAACATCGCTCAAAATTTACTCTAAAACACAAAGGGGCTTAATATCCACGAAAAATGCAGCAGTGTTTTAGCTGATGCTCATCATCTTAAAGCACAAGTAATCTTTTTGCAAGAAACCCACTTTAAGCAGGGCTCTATTCTGAAATTAACTAACAGACATTTTTCCAACAGCATATCATGCTGCCAGTGCAGACTCTAAAACTAAAGGGGTTTCCATCATTTCCAAATTATGCTCATTTCACCTTGCTGACATGTTGCAGGATCCGAAGGGCAGATTTCTGTTCTTGAAAAGGTAAATGAGAAAAATGAGCCAGTGACCTTAGCCAATGTGTACAGTCCTAACTCTAAACAGATCCCCTTCTTGCGGGAGGTTCTCCTGAGATTGCCCACCTTTCAGGAGCGTCTCTTAATATTTGGAGGGAACTTGAATGTAGCTTTGAACCTGCTCCTGGATACCTCATCATGCAAGATACCACCCACTTTCTCTGCTCTTAGACAGGCAAAACTCCAGCTAGCCTCACTGACCTTACACAACTCTTGGCGGACAAGGAATCCACAGGGGAGAGCCTACACCTTTTTCTCCACATCGCACAACTGCTATTCGCGGTTGGACTACCCGTTTATAAAACAAGCAGACCTGACTTTCCTCCATCAAACCACTATAGAGAACATGTCATCTCCAATCATAGCCCGATTACACTGACCCTTAGCTTCCCCAAAAAGGCGAAATCAACCAAGATCTAGCGTATGGACGCCTCCCTCTTGGCAGACCCAGTGGACCTACCTAAGCTCACACAAGTAATGAGATTAACGACGCGTCTGATGTGTCTCCCATGGCACAATGGGAAGCACATAAATGCGTAGTAAGAGGCCATTTAATCTTGATGGTAGCAAGATAGAAAAAAATGCATCAGACCTTAAGGAACTTACGGAAAAGATATGCGAACTAGAGTCCCAAACGCTCACTGGCAGTCCAGGTAGAAAAGGATCTGACAGAGACTTGTGCTCTACTGCAGGAAGGATTGTTCAAAAAGTCAAGAAAACAGATATCTCAAAAAGTTCTATGAGCACAGTTACAAGCGGGGAAGGCTATTAGCTAAGGGCACACAACGAAGTAAACTCAACCATACAGTACACCATGTAAAGGACAGCTCAGGGAAGACTTATTGCAAAAACAATGTTATCGCTGCTCGGATCCAAAAATATTACTTTTAACTATACCATCTTAAATAGAACTCACAAAAACGCACTCTATGATCGATTCACGCAAGAAACTTATTGAAGAATTTCTCAACCAATATTGTCCTAGGGCCCTTTCACGGGCGGATGCAAAACTCCTAGAAGCCACTAAACCAGGTAAATGCCAAGGCCCAGATGGCCTCCCAGCACAATACTATAAGTTTTGCAGACCGGTTGTGCATCAAGTTCCTCAAGGCCTTTAATACTCTCCCCAATACAAAAGTTGCACCACCCAACTTAGAGGATTATATTTCCGTTATCCATAAAGATGATAAAGATCCAAACCGAGGTAGTGAACTATAGCCCAATATTCATTCCTAAATGTTGATGTTAAGCTCTTTTCAAAAATCCTGGCTACATTTCTCGCTACCCACCTACCAGCCTGGATTAACCTAGACCAAGTGGGATTTATCCCTGGAAGAGAGGCCAGGGACAATACAATTAAAGCTCTGAATATCCATCATTGGCTGACTTCTAAAAAACAAGAGGGTTTCTGTCTTCCCATGGATGCGGAGAAGGTGTTTGATAGGGTGGCCTGGGACTGTATGGCTACAGTACCGAGGCTCTGGGCCTCGGAGAGCGGATGTGGGCATTCATACTCTACTTGTACTCCAACCCAACGGCCAGAGTTAGGGTCAGTGGCCATCTATCAGACACCTTCTCCATACACAATGGGACGAGACTGGGAGGGCTCTCTATCCCCAATACTATACATCCTTGCGTTGGAACCGTTGCTACGTTGTATCCGGGCCAACACGGACATAACAGGCATAACCATACACAGGCACAAATTTAAAACCACAGACTTTGCGGATGATGTGTTGCTCTTTCTTCCCCACGGATGTCCCTACCCCAACCTCTTCAAAACAATGGAGCACTTTAACAAAGTAGCACAATGCAAGGCAAACTTGCCTTTTAAGTGGAAATCAGATGCTATATCCTACCTGGACATCCAAAGTCCTAGGGTCCTCACAGAGTTATTTAGCAGAATCTTTTCCATAGAGTACATACAACGTGACCTCTAATGCTATGATTTACCCCCATATCTCCTGGTTTGGGAGGGCTTCCATCTTAAAGAGGACAATCCTCCCACGCCTACTATATAAGATGCAAGCTTTGCCAATAAGTCTACCGCACTCCTATAAAAATGTCAAGAAAATAGGCAGAACTTTATGGGGCAGTAAAACAGCATGAATTAGCTGGGGGAAATTGGTGTTGCCTAAACCTAAAGGGGGCATTGGGCTACAGGATATACAACACGATACCATGAAGCAACACATTTAGCTCAAGAAGTAGACGTCCATGCTCATAAGAGTTTGGTCCAACTAGAACACGATCTCGAAAGTGGAACTGAGGGATGTTCCTTGGCACCCAAAGGAACATAACCCGGTTGGAGCTGTACACTCACCCCCTGGTGGGAGCCACCCTTCAGGCCTTGTAAAGCCTACTCAAATTTCACATAAAATCTGTCCGATTACTCAAATAGAGGCAATCCAGACTTCCCACCAGGGCTTGCCAAAAACTTTTTAGCTAAAGAACGGCCACATTCTCAGATGTAGGCTAGACATTTTTTCCGGAGAGACAAATTCCTGAAGCAGAGACCTTTTGGAAGTACATTCAACTGAAACATTTCTTAAACAATCTGACTCTCAGAGAAAGCTACACTAAAGGCCCCTACAATGTCCGAATGGCTGTGCTCTAGATCATCCCCCCAGAGCCATGCAATCTCTGCAATATATGCCAATATGTTTGAAGACAGTCCATTATGAGTTTGAACCAAATTCTGGGAGGACACCCTGGATAGGGAGATTGATTAAGCTAGCTGGGAGGGGGTCAACGCATTAATTCGCAAAGGGTCACTCAATGTACACACCCAGGAGAATGGATACAAATTATGACTAAGTGGCACAAAACCCCTGAGGTACATCACAATTTCATCCCATCGGTCTCAAACGGAGTTGGAGATGCGAAACAGAGATAGGCTCTTTCATTTACATATGGTGGTCTTGCCCTCGGATCCAGCCATATTGGCGCAAGATACAACACATAACATTGGCAGTTTCATCACTCCCCCTAGAGTTCACACCGGCTAAAATACCTTCTGCATTTTACTAAGGTATCCAGGAAAAAATACTCCAAATCGATAGCTGTACATATGATAAATGCGGCACAGAACACAAAGGATAAGCTTCCTAGCTACACAAACACTTGGGAAGCTTGGCTAAATTTCCAGACTTCCCAATCTTGTCAGGAGCCAATTCAAAAGAGTATCTAATTGTAAATAACTTTTAGAACATACAAGTAAGCGTGAAACATGTTTTATTTTTCACGCTTTCAACAGTTCTACTTCCAGAATGCAACGGAATGGAGGGGACAGTAGGGGAACCTGACCTAACCCTTATCTACTGCTAACTTATTATGCTACAGTCCCTGCTCTCAAATATTATATATATATATATATATATATATATATATATATATATATTGAATTTCTTCTCTCCCCTTCCTCATTGATCCCACACAGTTCCTCATCTTACATTGCTTCAGGAGCAGAAGTTGGGGAGGAGGTGTAACTACCTCCCAAACAAAGGTCTTCTTCATAAATAGAAATGGCAGATTTCTGCACTTAAGATTGAGAAAGTGAACAACGGGTGATCTCCCAAGGACTCACTCCACCCAAAGTGGGCCTTCCAAGTATTATGATATAAATATACCAAAGCAATTAAGGCACAAGTCTAACAGAAATGCGTTGATTAGGCTGTATTGATTCCACTGAGTTATCTGGAGTACCTGTCAAACTTCCCCTCACTTGGAGTTCCCACCCGTGAAATCAGTCAAAACACCTTCTGGTGTAAGGACCATTCTCTAGTATCCATGCTTTGCCAACATCCTGCTTATCAATTTTGTAGATCTGGAATAAAGACTGCAAAGGGCCAAAACATGTCATTTGCCTCTCAGGATGTTAAACATTTAGTGCCATCATTGGAATTCTAGGTTCTTGATTGTTGACAAAAGTAATTTGCCATGGTCTGGTGTGACTGCAACCTCACTGGGTACCTGGCAGAGAGATAAATCTAGTATAGGAGCAGATCACTTAAAGTTCCAGGAGATTGACCAAAAACAGGTCTCCAGAGAGCAGGTGTCTAGGATACCTCCTGAGCTGATGAGACTAGTTGTTACAGTGCCCCTGTAACAATGAATAAATCTCATGGCCAGACCAGTTCCACTTCCAGTTAGACTAGTGGGGATAGTCCTGGGCAGTCCAACACCAAATACACCACCACTAGGCCTGATGGCCATCTGCTCCCGAAGCAAAGCAGGATCCCCACACTTAGCAACATACTGAAAATGGCCAATCAACTTCTGGGAGAAGAGACACCGTGCCTGTTCAACGGACATGTAAATGTAATAAGAGTTCCACTGGCTCATCTAATAATCAGGTCCAAGCCCCAGACAGCTGTACAAGGAGGAAAGCAGACGCACAACAGAAATGCGCCCTCACCTGATTTGGCCAGGTCCCCAAATACTCGTCCCTTAGGGGAGGTAAATCCCAAGATTGATGGGAATCACGTTGATTCTGATAGTACTTTTCAGAAAACTCCTACGCACATCAACAAACAAAGTTGAGATCCACTAGAAGGGGCTGTAGATGAGGGATCCATAATAGAAGGAAAGAGACTCCTCGAAAAAAGGGATTTTATTATAACTTACCATAAAATCTTTTTCTCTGAGTTCACTGACAGACGCAGCCTTCTTATGACACGTGGGGTTATGCTCATACTACTAGGAGTAGCCTAGGCAAAAATAAAACAAAAGCATAGGTTGGCCCCTCCCAGGGGGCCGTCCTCACCTTAGCATATAATCCCCCTGCTCTGCATAGCACATCAGTTCGTAACAAGCCGTACAAACTCAACACAGAGGGGTGGGTGTTGCGTCTGTCAGTGAACTCAGAGAAAAGGATTTTACAGCAAGTTATAATAAAATCCCTTTTACTCTTCCGTTCACTGACAGACGCAGCCTTCTTATGACACGTGGGGACGTCCCAAAGCTGTGCCAATCAAGAGGGGTGGGCAGACTAGAACAACTGTACCCAACAGAAAAAGCCCTCTCAGGCAGCGCTAATCGCGCCTACACTGCCGCTTGTAATACTTTGCAGCCAAAGGCAGCATCCAAAGATGCTGAAACATCAATTTTGTAAAACTTAGTAAACGTGTGCACTGAGGCCCAAGTAGCCGCTTTGCACACCTGAGACACCGAGGCCTGGTGCCTAAACGCCCAGGAAGTACTAACTGCCCTGGTGGAATGAGCAGTGACTGGAAACGGGGGAACCTTGGCCCGAATCTTATATGCATGAGTCACGGTCTTCCTGATCCAACGAGAAATGGTAGCGGACGAGGCCGCCATGCTTTTGCGCGACCCTTCCGTCAGCACAAAGAATCAGACTTCCAAAAAGAAGCTGTAGAAATCTAATGCACCCGCAAAGCCCTCACCACATCCAAAGAATGCAGCTCAACTTCTTTGGGATGCGACGGGTGCGGGCACAATGAGGGAAGAACAATATCCTCATTTAAATGAAAAGAAGAAACCACCTTTGGAAGAAACGAAGGGGAAGGTCGCAAAACCGCCTTGTCCTTATGAAGGACCAAGGTAGGTGACTTGCAGGATAATGCTGCCAACTCAGACACCCGCCTAGCGGATGTAACACCCACCAGAAAAGCCACTTTCTGCGACAACAGTCGCAAGGGAACGTCCCTAATCTTTTCATATGGTGGTTTCTGCAGCACAGAAAGCACCAGATTCAAATCCCACGGTGCCAGAGGCGACCGTATCCGAGGAGCCACATGACGTACCCCCTGTACAAATGTACGGATCAATGAATGAGACGCCAAGGGCCGTTGAAAAATAACCGCTAGGGCCGAAATCTGACCCTTAAGCGCACTTAACGCCAGGTTATTATCCAGTCCTTGCTGCAAAAAAGTCAGTACTCTGGACACTATATAAGAGCGGGGGTTCCAACCCCCTGCCTCGCACCAGGTAATATAGGTCCTATGATAAATCTTACGTGAGGCACTTTTACGTGCTTCAATCATAGTAGGGATCACGGAGTCCGAGACACCCCTATCCCTCAACACCTGGGACTCAATAGCCAAGTCGTCAAAGCCAGCGAGGGTAAAGCAGGGTGCAAGATGGGCCCCTGAGACAGTAGGTGTTCGCGAAGTGGAAGACGCCACGGAACATCTGTCACCATCCATACTACGTCAGCGTACTAAGGACGCCGAGGCCAATCCGGAGCTACCAGGGATTGTCGGGATTCCCTCTGCTTCAATCCTGCGCAGAACCCACGGTAGAAGCTTTAGAGGAGGAAAGATGTACAGTAGCCGATACCGACCCCAGGGCGCTACCAGTGCGTCCGAGGCGACCGCCAACGCATCTTTTGTTCTGCACACAAAGGTCTGTACCTTGTGATTGAACCTGGAGGCCATGAGGTCCACCTCTGGCGTGCCCCACTTGAGGCAAATCTGGCAGAACACTTCTGGATGTAGGGACCATTCCCCTTGGTCCAGAGTCCGGCGGCTGAGAAAGTCCGCCTGCCAATTTTCCACGCCTGAGATGTAGATTGCAGAAAGAGCTGGCACGTGAAGCTCTGCCCACTGAAGGATCATAGCCGCCTCCGCGGCTGCTGCTGAGCTTCTTGTTCCGCCCTGATGGTTCACATATGCCACAGGCATTGTCCGACTGAACCCGGACAGGGAGGCCTCGCAGCCTTTCTGACCAACGGGACAGACAAAGTCTAATCGCTCTCAGTTCCAGTACATTTATTGGAAGACAAGCTTCCTGCACTGACCAATGACCCTGGGCAGAGAACTGACCCAGGACCCCTCCCCAGCCCGATAGGCTGGCATCCGTTGTTACTATCGACCAATTGAGGGGGAGAAAACATTTTCCCAACCTTGGGGCCAGAGCCCGAATCCACCAAATCAAGGATCCTCGGGACTGATGATCCAACCTGATCAGTCTGTCTAGGGATAGGGGAGATTTGTCCCATTGCGACAAAATCACCTTCTGCAGGAGCCGAGTGTGACTCTGGGCGTAAGGTATCACTTCGAAAGTCGACACCATGAGTCCCAACACTCGCATACAGAACCGTAAGGAGGACCACTGGCATGATAACAGGGTTCGCACTGCTGCCTGAAGTGTCAGGAGCTTGTTTGGTGGTAAAAACATCCTTGCCTGCACCATGTCCAGAATCAGACCCAGGTATTCCAGCCGGCAGGATGGAGTCAACGATGATTTCTGCAGGTTGATCAGCCAACCGAACTCTTAACACTGGACACTGTGATTGTCACGTTCTCCTCCAGAGCCGCAGCAGACTCTGCTCTCAGGAGTAAATAGTCGAGGTATGCTACCATCGCGATACCTCTCTGTCTCAGCAGCGCCAGCATCGGGGCCACCACCTTGGTGAACACTCGAGGAGATTAAGCCAGCCCGAAGGGAAGTGCCACAAACTGGTAATGCAGGTCCCCCCACTGCGAAGCGTAGAAAACGCTGGTGACTGACAAACTGGAATATGGAGATACGCGTCCCTGATATCCAGGGACGCCATGAATTCCCCTTGGTGCAGGGCGGCCACGACCGAGCGGATGGACTCCATCCAGAATCTCTTCGTCTTTACGAAGCGGTTTAATGCCTTCAGGTCCAGAACTGGCCTGACACCGCCCTTTTTGGGCACCACAAAGAGGTTTGAGTAAAACCCGTGAAATCTTTCCACCATAGGTACCGGTACAATCACCCCCTGTTCTGCAAACGACCGAACGGCGCTTAGAAGCGCCTCCCGACGCCCCTGAGGGAGTCTCAAGTTTGACGGGAAGAACCTTTCTGGGGGCAGAGAGATCAATTCTATCCTGTACCCGGAGGACACCACCTCCAGTACCCACCGATCGGTGATGCGGGCAGTCCATCTGTCTGCGAACCCCAGCAACCGGCCCCCCACCCGTGAGTCAGGCGGGTGCAACCCATCATGCGGAGATTGATTTATCCTTCGCTTTTTCGGACTTATGCTGCCAGGGCCTTTTACTGGGCCCAGCGGAAGCCTTACTGGACTTGAAGCCCTTACCCGCTGAGCCAGGTGCCCGAAAAAACTTCTTCTGACCTGAAGAAACAGGGCCCTGCCTACAGCGAAAATCCCGCTGCTTTGGCTCTGGAAGGAAAGTACACTTGCCTCCCGTGAAATCCTTAATGATTTCATCCAACTGTGGGCCAAACAGACGCCCTCCCTGAAAGGGAAGATCTGCAAGAGCATTCTTTGAAGCCTGGTCGCATGACCAAGAGCGGAGCCACAGCACCAACCTGATAACAATTGCAAAAACAGACATTTTTGACAATATGGGAAGAAGGTCCAAAGCAGCATAGCATATGTAGCGGAGACCCTCTTCCAAATGTTGTGCCCGCTGCACCTCAGCCTGTGCACACTCACAAGTTAAACCAGTGTGCAGTGTGGTAGCGTGCTCGTAAAGAGATTGTGCTGCCATCGCAGCCGCTAGATGACCCGCATGGCTGACCCAACCAACAAGAACAGTGCTTTAGACACTGCCTCCGTGCGGCGACCGGCCGCCTCCTTAAAAGACGGAGACCCCTCCAAGGGAATGGTCGTCGCCTTATTCAGACGGGCCACTGGGGGGTCCACCGTTGGGGAAGCCCATCTCTTAGTAAAGCTATCCTCAAAGGGGTAGCGAACAGCAAAGCTTTTAGGAAAGGCAAAGGAATTTGGTGGCCGCAGCCATTGCTTGAACAGAGCCTGTTCAAACACCTGATCATAAGGGTAAGCCCTAGGGGACCTAAAGTGATCCACAAATATATGTGGACTCATGCGACTCCCCTGCTTGGTCAAGTCGCATGGAGTCGCGGATATCAGTGATCAGAGCGCTCACTATCGCTTTATCACGCGAAAAAGGAGCCTCCTGATCACCTTTGCCTTCTGATGGCCGTTCACCCTCTGATAGGTCCACAGGTGTGACCACTGAGGTGCTTTCTGGATCTGAATCCTCCCCTGAGGAAAGAGGGGGGTGGGTGTTTTTTGGGGCCCCCCGGAACCGGGTCCCCCGCCCCGGGAAAGCACCGCCCCCAGCTGTTCCAGGGACACCAAGGTTCCCGGGGTGGATTGTTGATCCGCAGGTACACCTGCCATAGCATTGCCTGCCTCTGAGATCCCAGCCTTCCGGCACCCCCACTGTGTGACCACCACCTCTACCCCACCAATCAGCCAGGGAGACCCGGGAGGATTGCACCCACCGCTACCAGCACCCAGGGAGAGCCAGCTATACTTGTGACCGGAATGAGCAATGCCCAAAAATCCACTGCACTTCAAGAGCCGGCACCACAGAGTGTCAGCCACGTTGTCCAAGTGAAACCGGAAGTACTAATTCCGTTTATATCACTTCCTGTTCCTGTAATACCAAAAACGACCACTGGGGGCCGCCAGAGGACAGGCTGAAAACCACTTGTGGTTGCCAAACAATGGATGCTGTCATTAACACAAACAGAGCTTATAGCAAAATGGTGTGGTCGGCAGACGAACGAACGGTGATCCACACTGAATGGCGGCGAACCGCTTAATGCAGTGCTCCGAACGGTCGGTGCAAGGTGCGGTACTGCGCGCGGGGGGGGGGGGTATGGAAACGGGAGATAATCCTCAAAGGGGTTCCACCCAGTGTGTCCCCACTAACGGACCCCCACCGGCCGGCTACCACAGAAGCTGCCCACTCGCCGCGCCCCTAGGACGGAAGAGGGGTCCACTCACCAATCCGACGGGCGCAGCGGGTAGCCATCCGGAGCAGACTTACCTCCCCATAGAGAGGCATGCTGCTGGCCAGGCCCCTGGACAGGACAAAACCAGTCACTGGGCTCTAGTGGGTTTTAGCCACTGGCCGCCCACACGGAACGGGCTCTATGCGGCGGGCCCCCGCTAAGGGTAGCTCGCACAGTGTCGGCCGGAATGGGGAAAGATTTTCGATTCTAGATATCCTCTATACCACCAGCCGGCTTCTTGATAACAGTCTTCATCAGAAAAAATCTTAAGGAGACCGCAGATCCCATAGGGAACCAGGTCTACTCCTTGCACTAGGCAATTTAAAACTGATGTGCTATGCAGAGCAGGGGGATTATATGCTAAGGTGAGGACGGCCCCCTGGGAGGGGCCAACCTATGCTTTTGTTTTATTTTTGCCTAGTCTACTCCTAGTAGTATGAGCATAACCCCATGTGTCATAAGAAGGCTGCATCTGTCAGTGAACGGAAGAGTAATAAACATTTACAACCTCTCCATGAGCGTTGTCTGGAGCTGAACTGTCGATATTACAAAAGAGGCTTAATTTTGCCGCTTCAACTATGCTTAATCCATTTAGCCTTTTCAAGGACCTTACCCGTTCCATAGTTTCTCTAATAATGCAGAGGTTTTATGCCAAGATATACAAGAACAGGAAAGGCAATCATAATTGCAGTTCATTTGCATTGAGAGAGTCCCCTCACTGTAGACAAGTTTTCTGCTAATGTTGATCCCAATATGGTTTCTGAGGGAGCCCCAGAATAGGAAGAGGGCGGATTCACAGGTTTTGGAGACCTTGATGATTACCTAAATGAAGATTACCTAAATGAATCCCTTAGGTTACTTTCCCAAGTGAATACAGATGGGTGGCTATGCGCTGCTAATTTTCATATTGAGGGGAGTCCCCTTCTGGTAGGTATTGGTCGCTAAACAAGGACAAGCCAGCTGCTGCTACCACTAATTGTGCATCACACAATAATGTATGTAAATGAAGTGAGGAGTGTGGTTGCGCTGACGATACGTACCAATGCAGTTTACTACATGTTCAAAGATGTAACAATATGAATAAAAAATATATCTTGCATAAAATCAAAATACTATTACAATGTTCTCCTTGTTGAGTTAAAGAGTGATTTTAAACAGTACACCAAATTGTATAGTGAAACTAAAAGGACTTGATAGGTTACTATATATATCCAAAAAAAAAAAAAGTGCTCAGTGCTAAAGACACACAAAGTGCGATGATAATGCTGTCCCCACTACTATACAGAGTAAATATAAACCATGAATCAATTCCTATAATGAGACTGAAAAGTAGGTAAAGTGCTATATTCATCAAAACAAAGTGCTCAGTGTTAGAGTGAAAATGTACAAGGATCAGATTCCTTTGCAGTAAAGCCAATATAGGCTGACAGTCCGTTATAAACAGTGCAATGCAACACAAATTGGTGCAAATCTAATTACACAATCAAGTCAATCCTTCCTATATGTGCAAAGTGATCACACACACCGTGCTCCCGCCACCAGATATATTGGAGGCTCACCTCAGAGTGACCCCCACTGGGTCTAGCCACATATATAAAGCTATTAATTCCTCCAAAATCCAATTGGGCCAATTTCCTCCAAATCTGACCTTGCCACGTCTACCTTCTCTATTCGTCAGCTGTGATGCATCTTGGAAGATTTTAAAGTGGAATCACATGGCATGTACTCCCATCATACTCCAAAGACATGTGAAGAAAAATGGGGTCCCATAGTGTAATACGTTCAATAAAATAGAGCTATAACCACACTACCCCTTAAAATGGTACTCACATTTAATTAGATAAAAACAGCATAAAAAAAAAAACATAAGTACGACGGTTGCTGCCTGCTCACACTTTTCTTCTTGTGGAGGAAGGAAGTAGGGGCCAGGGACGCAGCTACCAACTAACTGCAGGCAAAGGGGGGGGGGGGCGCCCTGGGCTGGCCCTATCATGGATCCCGCAGGTCCCATTGGGCTGCCCCGGGGGGGGGGGCCGGACGTTACGTCTCTCTCATCTAATGTGTCTCGTCCCTAGAGGGCGAATGGACCACGTCGGTGACAGTTTACTTCAGGGCAAAGGACCTGGCCGAGGATACTATCTGTAGTGGTCATACGACAGATATTATATTCGACCAGGTCCTCCATCCCTAAACATTAGACCTCTAGGGACAAGACACATTAGGTCGCCACGGGGGGGGGGCCCCGTCGGGTTACCCTGGACGCCCTAGG
>BLSH010022528.1:416260-440279 GCA_018402905.1 Glandirana rugosa
ACCTTCAATAACATTTCAGCTCTGGTCGATCAATCTTGTATATGTACTTTTCGTCCCACATATCCATGAAGAGGTTGGCGACGCTGGGAGCATTTCGAGCCCCCATTGCCACACCCCTTTTTTGAACATAGTATTGTTTGTTGTACTATAAATAGTTGCTTTCCATGGCTAGCTCTAGGCCTTCTAGTATATACTGTATTTGTTCTTGTTTTAATCCTGAGTTTTCATGTAGTGCTTTCTCCACACATTTTAAACCATCTTTCTGTATTATACTGGTGTATAAGGAGTTTACATCAATGGTGGCCAATATGTAATTTTCAGTCCCTGTAATCACCTCCAACTGTGAGATTAATTGTGTACTATCTTTAAGGTACGATTTGCCCTTTTGTACCAGGGGTTGCTAAAATTGGTCCACATACTCCCCTCATCGGGAAAATAGAGAATCAATCCCACTGATGATGGGTCTGCCCAGTGGTTTATCCAGTCTCTTGTGTATTTTGGGTAGACAATACATTACTGAAGTTTTTGTGGATTCTGATATTAATCTCCCTGGCAGTATTCCCAAGTGTGGCTCAGGGTGGGATTTCAGTACCATTAGCGGTAACCCCGAGCCACACTTGGGATTGCATCGATGGATCCAAGGCAGCGTTACTCACCTTGTCCCCTGGATCCATCGATGTCCCCCGTCGTGTCTGCGGGCTGTGTCCTCCATCCGATGCCTCTGTGTGCTGGGCTCCGTTCCCTGCGAGTGTTGCATCGCACGGGGCAGAGACCGGAGGCAAATTCAAAAAGTGAAACACACAGTACACATACAGTACACTGTAATCTGTAAGATTACATTGCTATATGAAATAATTTCACATCCCCTTTGTCCCTAGTGGCTTGTCCAGTGCCCTACATGCACTTTTATATTATATATGCCATTCTTTCTGCCTGGAAACTTGAGAATGTCCATGGCAACCAAAAAATGTCCCTTTACGTCAAAAGTGGTTTTTGATCAGCTAGAAAACAGCGATAGTAAATAAGAATCATTAGCAGAATTGAGTGATACTGATTTTTGGGGAAAATTATCATCAGACACTGAAAATGACGACAGCGACAATTCTGCAACTGAGCAAATTTCAGTGTTTTTGGTTTGATTACATTATTGAATAAATTTTATTACTATTACGTTATTATTTTTGATAATTATTTTTAGAATAATTTATGATTTCATGTTTCAAACTTTATCATACCCGGGATGTCTACTAGACTCTTGTTTGGACAGATTTACGTGAGTTATTCCTAAAAATTACAGCCCTACAATATAAAACGCCAAATTTCCATGCAAAATAATGTACCGCTTTCAGCACCAAGAATCTGACATAATCATACCGCCAGGGAGGTTAATAGAGAGAGGGATGATTCACATGTATATAAACAACCTTAAATACAGTTATCAGCAGGAACAGCCTGTAAAAAGGTGATCCAAATGGGCCACCGCCACGCCTCCCCAGTCACCACTGAGCCTCCCAAAGTTGGCCAGACAACGTGGAACAGTCCTGACTCCTATGAGAGTATCATAAAAGAAGAGGTTTGATCTGACTGAGAGGCCCCAGCCAGGTAGTGAAAGGCCGGGGTGCCTGTGGATTAAGAAAAAGAATGGTAGCCCAATATCCACAGAGGTGGTTTATCTAATGTCATGTTTAGCATTAATATGGATAAAAAGTAGATACCCATTGTTGGGTAAATAGAGAGGTAATAGAATGTTAATTTATGGAGGACTAGTATTTTTGAATAATTAAACAAGTAAGCAAGTAGGACAGGTAGTAGAGATAAAGTCATATGAATACGCTAGTCCAGCCTTCCATATTAAAAGGGAGGTGGTTATATAGGTGGGTATATAATATAAAAAATTAAAAATATTCAGGCTAAGCTGCTACATCCCAGGTATAATACAATGCAATATAAAGGGGCCCCCAGGAGAGTCACTCCTCACCAATCATTGGTGGAGGGCAACAAGCTATCCCCATTCACTGCAAAGTCAAAATCAAAAAGATAACGGGCCAAAGGAGTTGTAAATCCATGGGTGAATGCTTACCCAGAGCATTAATGTAGTAATGTAGTTTATATAAATGGCCCCAAATATGGAACGCTGGTATATCACAGATTCAACAGTAAAATATAAAGTAACTTGGTACCAGTGAAATATATTAAAAACCAAAAATATATTAGCATAGAAGAGATTCAAATATCTGTCCAAGTGGGGAGACGGGATACAGCGGCAGCAAACAGATGAATGACACGTGTGGCTGATCCCTGCCGTCGCCATTTAAAGAGGACGCCGGCAAATGCGCAGAAAAGGCGTCGGCGTCATGACGCCACCAACCGCGGTGCGTGGTGTACCTGCTCTCTACAGAGAGGGCGGAGCAAGGACAACACAACAGAGCCGACTATAGGAGGCTCCCGAAGTGGGCATGCACGGCCGTGCCGCATGATGGACATGCAAGACAGTCATGCATGCCCACTCCACCGACGCACATAACGGTATGCAAGGCCGAACGGGCAGGGGGAGGGTCCAAAGACACGACCCCGTCCCAAATCGACCCGCCACCGTAAAGCCGCCCCCAAAAATCCCGAAGGATCAGGGGGCTTTGTGCGCCAGGTGGGGGCTGGGAAGGCACTGGCGGGGGAAAACAGGAAGTCCCACAATTAAACAGTTCAGCACAGGAGTAACCTGATGGAAAAGCAAAATAAGGAAGGTCAGCTGATCATAGCATAGAGGTGGTATAATACATATATCCTAGCACAAAAGTATAACGTAATGGGCAATGACAGGCAACACCACCAAATAGAATAATACAGTTTCTTATGTAATGTTACAAGTACATTGTCCATACAGTGAACAATAGCAGTGTCTGATAATACAATTTCCCATATCATAGTAAAAGTATATTAGCCAAATAGTCAAACAAAATATATAGGTGATCAATCAGGAAACCAAAAACAAGAGGGGGATTACCCAAAGGCATATTGGGGTGAATAATATTGCCCTGAATGGTGAAAGGCCATATATGGCTAACTGTGGGCCCCAAGGGGCTGATCTAATGCTGACCACATCTATCTTACAGAAACCCTCTTTTAAAAAGAAATCTGATACATTTCCAACACTATCTACAAATATCAATTTAGCAGCCTTTGCATCAGCCACTACCAATGAGATAAAAAAATGAAGGATGCATCATAAACCTAGGCATCTTTCCAAAACAGACTCCGCAGCCCTTAATTCTTTGTAAGCCCAACATTCACTTACAATTAAGCCATTAGACAAGGGGGGCAACATAGTAATCTCTAATGAACAGTATAAGCTCATGTGCAAAAAGATTTTGCAGAACGAAGCTTGGTATAGACCCATTTCACAAAGCTTAATTGAGAAACATTATTACGCATTTTATCATCTTGATGATGCTTACACGTTAAACATCATTGACAAGGATACTTGGGACTACCTTAGCATTAAACATCCGAGAATCCCCACCTTTTACAGTTTGTCAAAGATACACAAAGACTTAAATGATCCTCCAGGGAGACCCATTATTTTGGGAATTGGCTCTATAACAGAGTACCTCAGTAAATACATTGAAGCATACTCGAGACCACGCGTCCTAAGTCTGCCGTCATACACTAAAGACACTATTCATCTACTTCAATAGAGGGGATACAACTCTGCCCCCAAGCTTTATTGGTAGCTATAGATGTCGAGGCACTGTATTAGCTCAATCCCACACCACTTAGGAATCGTGGCGGTAAGACATGTGCTCTCACAATCACACAAAGATGATGTTAAATTACATAATTTCATTATAGACGCATTGGAATTCATGCTCGAACACAACTCCTTTTCTTTCGATGGCTCCCATTTCCTCCATGTACAGGAAATAGCCATTGGCACTTGCTGTGTGCCATCCAACACTAACCTGTACCTTGGGGAATGGGAGCGAACCTTCCTTTCTGACAATGTTAGGATGCCTTTTACGTGCCACATTGCATCGTGGTTTAGATACATGAACGATATTTTAATTTTTTGGGAGGGTGATGCGGAGACATTACAAGCCTGTATCTCTGCTATGAAGAATGACTTCAACTTATCTTTCACCATGACTTATAGTGATTCACATGTTACATTCTTAGATCTTACAATCTATAAAGATCTAGAGGGTAACCTATCAACACTTTATCCGCTTGTGTTGATTTTATCTCATTGCTTTGGCTTTTTGCCGTTAACTTTTGTGAGTATGCAATTTTAACTTTAATTTATTAAATCAATTTTGGTAATGCACTAGGTGTGCGCACCTTCCATTTGTTTTATTGTTTCAGTTCATTCGGATCTCCCTGTCCATGGAAGGCTGCATCCATCTGGTTCCTTACCCTGATGTTCCGGTTGTTTGCCATCTTGAGGGTCCTCTAGAGCTGGAAATGACTATTTAATTTTTAACACTTTGTAGGAAGGCTACAGCTGGCAACACTGTATTGCACTCCACGAGTGCACACCCCACAGCTTTCATTCAATCAATCCCTTATAGTCAATATCTCCGTCTCAGGAGGAACTGCTCGGATAAGCAGGCCTTCCTATCAGAGGCATAGTCTCTGAGGGAGAGACTCCTGAGACGGGGTTATTTGCATAAATGCCTTAAACGGGCCTTTAGACGAGCAAAGGACAAGAAAAGAGTTAATCTTCCCTAGTAACAACAAAAAAACAAAGTTCACAGATTACCCGCATAATTACACGTTATAACGACCACCATCAAGTAGTCAGACAGATTATAGAAAAACACTGGCATCTTTTATTGGTAGATCCCTCCCTAAAGACATGGATTCCACAAACTCCTGCTATAACCTATCATAGAGTGAAATCTTTGAAAGATGCATTCGTCTCCAGTTAGTTCACTGGATCTTTTAGAACAGATCCATGCATGCGCCACGGCACTTTTATATGCGGTGGCTGTTCTTATTGTGAATACATGGACACACGGAGGAATATATACCTTCCCAATGGTCAGAGATACAACCCTAAACACTATGCCAATTGCAAAACGGCGGGGGTAGTCTACCTCCTCACCTGCTAATGTGGCAGTTTTTATGTAGGCAAAACCAAGCTGGAGTCCTGGAAAAGGACCTATCGCCATATTCTAAGTATGGTGGCGGCCAATCCAGAACTCCTGCTTGGTAGACACGTCAGGTACTACCATGCTGGTCGGTCCCCTGGTATACAGTTTCTCATTTTGGACTGAATTCACCACAATCCTAGAGGTGGAGATTGGAACAAAATACTTTTACAAACTGAAGCCCGGTGGATTGAGAGATTGGTTGCAACCTGCCCCCCAGGGTTAAACACCCAACTTAGTTTACGTCCCTTTCTGGAGGGGTTTTCATCTGGGGGGTTGTGAAAAAACCTATTTAGAGGGCTATCAGCATTAGATCAGCCCCTTGGGGCCCACAGTTATCCATACATGGCCTTTCATAATTCAGGGCAATATTATTCACCCCAATATGCCTTTGGGTAATCCCCCTCTTGTTTTTGGTTCCCCGATTGGTTACCTATATATTTTGTTTGACTATTTGGCGAATATGCTTTTACTATGATATGGGAAATTTTATTATCAGACACTGCTTTTGTTCACTGTATGGACAATGTACTTGTAACATTACATAAGAAACTGTATTATTCCATTTGGTGTTGTTGCTTGTCATTGGCCATTACGTTCTGCTTTTGTGCTAGGATGTATGTATTATACCACCTCTATGCTATGATCAGCTGACCTTCCTTATTTTGCTTTTCCATCAGGTTACTCCTGTGCTGAACTGTTTAATTGTGGGACTTTGTTTTCCCCCACCAGCACCTTCTCAGCCCGTATCCGGCGCACAAAGTCCCCCGATCCTTCTGGATTTTTGGGGGATGACCTAACGGTGGCGGGTCGATTTGGGACGTAGTTGGGTCCTTTGGACCCTCTCCCTGCCCGTTCGGCCTTGCATACCGTTATGTGCGACGGTGAAGTGGGCGTGCATGACCGTCTCTCGCATGTCCATCATGCGGCGCGGCCGTGCACGCTCACTTCGGGATACTCCTATGGCTGACTCTGTTGTGTAGTCCTTGCTCTGCCCTCTCTGTAGAGAGCGGGTACACCGCGCACCACGGTTGGTGACGTCATGACGCTGGCGCCTTCTCTGTGCATGCGTCCTTTAAATGGCGACGGCGGGGATCAGCCACACGTGTCGTTCCTGTTTCCTGCCGCTGTATCTCGTCTCACCACTTGGACAGGTATTTGAATCTCTTCTATGCTAATATATTTTTGGTTTTTAATATATTTCACCGGTACCAAGTTACTTATATTTTACTGTTGAATCTGTGATATACCAGCGTTTCCTATTTTGGGACATTTATATAGACTACATTACTACATTGATGCTCTGGGTAAGCATTCACCCATGGATTTACAAGTCCTTGGGCCCATTATCTTTTTGATTTTGACTTTGCAGTAAATGGGGACAGCTTGTTGCCCTCCACCAATGATTGGTGAAGAGAGCCTCTCTCTCGGGGGCCCCTTTATATTGCATGTATTATACCTAGGATGTAGCAGCTTGGCCTGAATATCAATGTTTTTAATTTTTTTATTATATACCCACCTCCCTTTAATACGGAAGGCTGGACTAGCGTATTCATATGACCCTAGCTGTACTACCTGTCCTACTTGCTTACCTACTTGTTTAATTATTAAAAAATACTAGTCCTCCATAAAATAACATTCTATTACCTCTCTATTTACCCAACAATGGGTATCTACTTTTTATCCATATTAATGCTAAACATGACATTAGATAAACCACCTCTGTGGATATTGGGCTACCATTCTTTTTCTTAATCCGCGGGCACCACGTCCTTTCACTACCTGGCTGGGGACTCTCGGGCAGATCAATACTCTTCCTTTATGATACTCTCATAGGAGTCAGGACTGTTCCACATTGTCTGGCCAACTTTGGAAGGCTCAGTGGTGACTGAGGTGTGGCGGTGACCCATTTGGACCACCTTTTTACAGGCTGTTCCTGCTGATAACGGTATTTGAGGTTGTTTATATACATGTGAATCCCATGTGCTCTCTCTATAAAAAGGTACTTCTGTAACATGTCTTGAGGTTTCTTTTGTGTCTCTGTGCTTCCAAAGTATGTTCAAACACTAATTTTTCTGTATTATATTGTAGAATATACTTCTCTATATGTGTGTGCCCCCTGAAGAAAGGACAAGATCCTGAAACGCGTCAGGCTCTTAAGTTTTCTGTATATGATCGCATGTATAATTGTTTTTATGTATGGACTGGTCGTCATAGTCCATTTCGATGACTTTGTAATTTACTGTGCCAATATAATTTGTTCAATTCTTACTATAATTTAATAGTCGGTCTGCCTTAAAAGTCCCAATCATTGGGGGTATTGCTCTGACATTTTCAAGTCCAGGGACGACGGCAGTAGGGTTTTGATACCCGGGTGGTTTACTTAACAAGAAGAAAACTGGTCAGGGAGGCTGCCAAGAGGCCTACAGCAACATTAAAGAAGCTGCAGGTATATCTGGCAAATACTGGCTGTGTGGTACATGTGACAATCTCCTGTATTCTTCATGTCTGGGCTATAGGGTAAAATGGCAAGATGGAAGCCTTTTCATACGAAGAACAAAATCTAAGCACGGATAAATTTTGCAAAAACACACCTGAAGTCTCTCAAATGCATGTGGGAAAAAGTGTTATGGTCTGATGAGACCAATATTAAACTTTTTGGGCATAATTCCAAAAGATTTTTGGCGCAAAAACACTGCACATCACCAAAAGAACACCACACATACAGTGAAGCATGGTGGTGGCTGCATCATGCTTTAGGGTTGTTTTTCTCCAGCTGGAATAGGGTCCTTAGTCAAAGTAGGGGGAATTATGAACAGTTTCATATACCAGTCAATATTGGAACAAAACCTTAATGCTTCTGCTAGAAAGCTGAACATGAAGAGGAACTTAATCTTTCAGCATGACAACCCAAAGCATACATCCAAAACAAAGGAATGGCTTCACCAAAAGAAGATGAAAGTTTTGGAATGGCCCAGCCAGAATCCCACTGAAAACCTGTGGGGTGATCTGAAGAGGGCTGTGCACAGGAAATGTCCTCGCAATATGACAGATTTGGAATGTTTTTGCAAAGAAGAGTGGGCAAATATTGCCAAGTCAAAATATGCAATGCTGATAGACTCATAGCCAAAAAGACGGAGTACTGTAATAAAATCAAAAGGTGCTTCAACAAAGTATTAGTTTAACCACTTGCCGACCGCCCGCCGCAGCATGACAGCGGCAAGGTGGCTCGTTATCGCGAAATGCCGTCACAGGACGGCGGACGCGATAACTAGCATTGTGAGCGCGCGCCGCCGGAGGCGCGCTCGCATGCTCACTGTGTTCGGGGGGAGCCAGGGAGCGGGTAGGGCGGACTCGATCGCCGCCGGCTACCCGCGATTGCTCCCCCGCACTTAAAGAACGGAGGTCCGTGTATGTAAACACGGATCTCCGTTCTGTTGAAGGTGGAAGGGCGATAATCACAGGCTTGCTGTATATGGAAGTCGTGATCAACTCCTTTCCCCAGCCAGGGCAGCCCACATAGTTAGAACACGCCCAGGGAACACTGTTAACCCTTAGAGTGTCCCCTGCAGGTTAACCCCTTCACTGCCAATGGCATTTACACAGTAATCAGTGCATTTTTATAGCACTGATCGCTGTATGAATGCCAATGGTCCCAAAAAAGTGTCAAAATGGTCCAACATGTCCGCTGCAATATCGCAGTACCGCTAAAAACCGTAGATCGCCGGCATTACTAGTAAAAAAATTAATAAATAAAAACCCCAGAAATGAATCATCCGTAAACGCGGCAACTTTTGCGCAAACCAATCAATAAACGCCAATTGCGATTTTTACTACCAAAAATATGAGGAAGAATATAAATCGGCCAAAACCGATGGAAAAAAAAATTTTTTTTATATTTTTTTTTGGATTTGTATTTTATCAAAAAGTAATAAATTTGGGTTGTTTTGCAAAATTGTCGCTCTTTTGTTTATAGCGGCGTTCAGAAACGACGCAGAGGGGATCAAATACCACCAAAACAAAGCTATTTGTGGGAAAAAAGGACGCAAATTTTGGTTGGGTACAACGTCGCATGACCGCGCAATTGTCAGTTAAAGCGACGCAGTGCCGAATCGCAAAAAGTGCTCTGGTCTTAAAGTGGGAAATCCTTCCGGGGCTGAAGTGGTTAAGGGTGTGCACTCTTAAGCAACCATATTTTAATTTTTTATATTTACTTCGCTCCACCTAAAAGATTCCAGTTTTTTTAAACTGAGTTGTACAGCTTTATAGGTCACATTAAAGCCTCATACACACAGGCGTTTGCAAAAAAAATAAGCAAAACGCCAGGTCCGACGTCAGGGAAAAAAAGGATTTTTTTGACTTACCGTAAAATCCTTTTCTCTGAGTTCATTGACAGACGCAGCCTCTTATTCATGACACGTGGGGTTTATGCACCTTTTACCAGGACTAGACTAGGCAGAACGAAAGTTCAGAAAAGCAAGGCTGGCCCCTCCCAAGGGGCCGTCCTCACTCAGTGTATAACCCCTCTGCCCTGCAAAGCACACCAGTCCGTGACAAGCAGTACAAACTCAACCACAGAGGGGTGGGTGCTGCGTCTGTCAATGAACTCAGAGAAAAGGATTTTACGGTAAGTCAAAAAATCCTATTTTCTCTTACGTTCATTGACAGACGCAGCCTCTTATTCATGACACGTGGGGATGTCCCAAAGCAGTGTCAAACAAAGAGGGGTGG
The DNA here is from genome assembly GCA_018402905.1 of Glandirana rugosa. Taxonomy (NCBI): domain Eukaryota; kingdom Metazoa; phylum Chordata; class Amphibia; order Anura; family Ranidae; genus Glandirana; species Glandirana rugosa. The sequence goes on from BLSH010022528.1 coordinate 426,136, forward strand.
GTAAATAATAACAATTGTACCCAACAGAATTTTCCGGGAGGCGCCCGCTTTGCCTACACCGCCGCCTGCAAGACTTGGCGGCCAAAAGCAGCATGCGCAGATGCTGACACATCAACTTTGTAAAACTTAACGTGTGCACCGAGGCCCAAGTAGCCGCCCTGCACACCTGAGACACCGACGCTTGGAGTCGAGAAGCCCAGGAAGTACTAATCGCCCTGGTGGAATGAGCCATGACCGGGAAAGGGGGCTCTTGCCCCCGAACAGCATACGCATGGGTCACAGTCTGGCTGATCCAACGGGATACAGCAGCCGACGAGGCCGCCAAAACTTTGCGCGGTCTTTCCGTCAGCACAAAAAGCGCATCCTACCTCCGAAAAGGAGCCGTAGCTGACAAATACACCCGCAGGGCCCTCACTACGTCCAGGGAGTGCAAGGCAATCTCCTTAGGATGTGACGGGCGCGGGCACAAAGAAGGGAGGACAATGTCCACATTAATGTGAAAAGAGGAAACCACCTTCGGTAGAAACGAAGGGGAAGAGCGCAGCACTGCCTTATCAATATTTAGGACCAAGTAGGGAGACCTACACGACAAAACCGCCAATTCAGACACCTGCCTAGCGGATGTAATGGCCAACAAAAAGGCCACCTTTTGTGAAAGCAGACTTAAGGGGATATCCCTGATCCGTTCATAGGGCGGTTTCTACAGAACAGAAAGCACTAAGTTCAATTCCCACGGTGCCAAAGGAGACCGTACCTGAGGAGCCACATGCCGTACACCCTGTACAAATGTAAGAATCAAAGAATGCGTCGCTAAAGGACGCTGAAACAGAATTGCTAGAGCAGAAATCTGACCATTGAGTGTACTCAATGCAAATTTGTGATCCAGGCCTTGCTGGAGACAAGCCAGCACCCGAGTCACCAAGAAAGAACGGGGGTTCCAACCCCCCGCCTCGCACCAGGAAATATAAGCCTTCCAGATGCAATAAATCTTGCGTGAAGTGCACTTGCGCGCCTTAAGCATGGTGGGGATCACTGACTCAGACTCCCCTATCCCTCAGCACCTGGGACTCAATATCCAGGCAATCAAAGCCAGCGAGTGTAAAGCAGGGTGCAGGATGGGTCCTTGCGACAGCAAATCTTTGCGAAGCAGGAGCCGCCAGGGAACAACTGTTACCATCCGCACCACGTCGGCGTACCAAGGGCACCAAGGCCAATCCGGAGCCACCAAGATTGTCGGGATTTCCTCCACTTCTATCCTGCGCAACAGCCGCGGTATAAGTTTAAGTGGGGGAAAAGCATACAGAAGCCGGTACCGAGACCATAGGGCCACCAGGGCGTCCGCGGCTACCGCCAGCGGATCCCTTGTCCTGCACACGAAGGTCCGCACCTTGTGACTTGAATCTGGACGCCAGTAGGCCACATCTGGCGCGACCCACTTTTGGCAAATCTGGCGGAACACCTCTGGGTGCAGGGACCATTCTCCTTGATCCAGCGTCTGGCGACTGAAGTCCGTCTGCCAATTTTCTACGCCCGGAATGTAGATGGCAGAGATTGCTGGCATGAGAAGTCCCGCCCACCTCAGAACATGGGCCGCTTCTGCAGCTGCTGCCGAGCTCCTTGTTCCGCCTTGTTGGTTCACGTACGCCACTGCCGTGGCACTGTCTGACTGAACCCAAACCCGGAGGCCGCGCAGCCTCGCCGACCAGTGGGAGAGGGAGACCCTGATCGCCCGTAGCTCTAACACATTGATCGGAAGGCGAGATTCCTGCGCCGACCAATGGCCCTGAGCAGATAATTGCCCTGGGACTCCTCCCCAGCCCGATAGGCTGGCGTCCGTCGTGACTATCGACCATTCCAGGGGAAGAAACGACTTCCCCAAGGTCAGTGCCAGGGCCCGAAGCCACCAGGTCAACGACCCCCTGGTCTGATGATCCAACCTGATCAGCTGATCCAGGGACAAGGGAGACTTGTCCCACTGCAGGAGCCGGGTGTGACTCTGGGCGTACGGTATCGCCTCGAAGGCCGAGACCATGAGCCCCAACACCCGCATGCAGAAACGTAAGGAGGACCACCGTCGTGACCGCAGAGTTCGCACCGCTGTTTGCAGCATTAGCAACTTGGCCGGAGGTAGGAATACCTTCGCCTGCTCTGTGTCCAATATCAGGCCCAGATATTCTAGGCGACAGGACAGGGTCAGTGTCGTCTTCTGTAGGTAGATCAACCAGCTGAAGTCCCGCAGGGAAGTCAGGGTGATAGCAACAATGTCCTCCAGAGCCGGAGTAGATCATCTAGGCATGCTACCACAGCAATGCCCCTCTGTTTCAGCAGAGCCAGCACCGGAGCCAACAGCCTGGTGAAGACCCGCGGAGCAGAGGCCAGACCGAAGGGGAGTGCCACAAATTGGCAATGGAGATCCCCTACAGCAAAGTGCAGGAAGCGCTGATGCCGGACACAAATGGGAACGTGAAGATACGCATCCCTGATGTCCAGAGATGCCAGAAAGACCCCCTGGTGCAGGGCGGCCACAACCGAACGGACTGACTCCATCCTGAATTTTCGCGCCCTCACAGAGTGATTGAGCGCTTTCAGGTCCAGAACCGACTGACTTCATTCTTCTTTGGCACCACAAGAGGTTTGAGTAGAACCTGCGGAACCTTTCCGCAGGGGGGACTGGCACAATCACCCCTGTTCGAACAGTGTCTGAACAGCCCCTAGCAGAGCCTGCCGATGCCCCGGAGGGAGTCCCAAATTTGACAGAAAGAACCTGTCCGGGGGCAGAGTACAAAACTATCTTGTACCCAGAGGACACCACCTCTCCTACCCACAGGTCGGAGATGCGAGCGGTCCACCGGTACGCGTACCCCAGAAGCCGGCTCCCCCACCCAAGAGTTGGGCGGGGGCAATCCATCATGCGGAGGAGGGCTTTTCCTTCACCTTTTCAGACTTGCGCTGCCAGGGCAAGCCCTTGCCCGTTGAACCAGGCACACAAAAAAAAAAAAACGCTTCTGGCCAGATGGACGAAGGTCCCTGTTTTCGGCAAAGTTCCCGCCGCTTGGGTTCCCCCCCCCCCCCCGTGAAATCCTTAACGATTTCATCCAGCTAAGCCCCAAAAAGCCGACCGCCCTGAAAGGCAGGTCTGTGAGGCCCCGCTTAGACGCATGGTCACCCCACCAGCACCGCAGCCGTCTATTACAGATCGCAAAAAACTAACATCTTTGACAGCATAGGGACTAAGTCCAGTGCTGCGTCACAAAGGTAACGAAGACCCTGCACCAGCTGGTCCGCCCGCTGCACCGATTCTGGTGAGGACCCGAAGTCCCCCAGATCTTTGTGCAGCTCCGTCGCCTGTTCAGTGAGCGACTGCGCCACCATGGCCGACGCCAGCGCCGGCCTCATGGCTGCCCCCGCCACCCAGAACAATGCCGTGGACACTGCTTCCGTCCGCCTATCGGCCGGATCCTTAAAAGATGGCGACCCTTCCATAGGAATGGTTATCGCCTTGTTCAGGCGGGCCACCGGCGGATCCACTGTGGGGGACGCCCATTTCAGTAACCGGCTGCCCTAAAATGGATAGCGCACAGAAAACAGTTTTGTCAGGGTTAAGGAATTTTGCGGACGCTGACATTCCTTATAGACAAACTGGTCGAAATACTGGATATAGGGGAAACCTTAGGGGCCCGGACTGACTTACGGGACCCAAAGGCGTAGGCCGTCACGTGGGGCTCCCCAGTCTGGTCCAGCCGCAGCGAATCACGGACAGCTGTGACCAGGGAGCCCACCAGCGCCCTTTCGCGCGCCACTGAGGCCCCCTGGTCCTCTTCACCATCCGAGGGCTCCAATTCCCCGTCTGAGAGCTCCCTGGGGGTCCCTGTAACCACAGAGCCCCCTTCCGGCTCCGATTCCTCCCCTGAAGATGGAGGAGGGGGTGGACGCTTACTCGCCACCCCCGACCATGGTTCGGTTCCCCCGGGAGAAAAACTCTTCCAGGATGATAGTCAATTTGTCTAGGGGAACCATAGGTCCCAGCGCAGCTTGAGCTTCAGCAGACCCCTCCGGATTAGAAACTGCCGGTTCAGCCGCCTGTGCGCCACCTCCGGGACACTTATGAGGTCTACAGGCCATAACACCCCCACAGAGCGACCTGGAAGACCCAGGAGGACCCACACCACCGCCACCAGCACCCCAGGGAGAAGCCAGCTATACCTGCTGTAACCGTCTCTGCCCTCCTGCTGCTGTGTAAGAGGCTGCTGGCCCAGCACCGCCAATCAGGAAGAGAGAAACGGCGCCAAACACACACGTTTCTCCTATCCAGGAGACCAACCAAAAATGTCCGCCGAGTGGCCAAACCATCCGCAAAATGGCCGCGGCTATGGCAAAATGATGGCCAGCTGTGACTACGGCAAAATGGCGGCTGACACCGAACAAATGGCAGCGATCGCAGCATGGCGAGCGGGCAGCAGGTAGCGGGGGGGGGTGCGGGCGGGGTTGGGGTAGGAGAGGGGACACCCAGGCCACCTGTACCCCACACCATGGATGTGACCACTAGCCTCGCCCCCTCCGCACCCCGGGGGGAGGGACGGGGCGACTCACCCTTGCCGACGGGCGTAGCGGGTAGCCACCCGTTGCAGACCTTCCTCCCCCCAGATGGGGAGGGATGCTTCCGGCCATGCGACCCCTGGACGCGAGCTGCAGCCTGGTCACTGGGTAAGCAGGTGGGGCGTTTAACCCACCGCCCCCCGCACGGAACAGGGCACGATGCAGCGGACCCCGCATACAGCTAAGGGAGGCTCACATTCGTCGGCCGTGCTGGGTAGATTTCCAGGATTCGTGATATCCAGCATATCTCCCAGCCAGCTACTTGATTGTATTAATCAGATAGCTTGAGCAAAAGAAAAAAGAAAAAAATTGAGGATCCGCAGATCCCAGCAGTGAACCAGGTCTAACTCCTTGCACTAGGCAGACAAGACTGGTGTGCTTTGCAGGGCGGAGGGGTTATACACTGAGTGAGGACGGCCCCCTGGGAGGGGCCAGCCTTGCTTTTCTGAACTTTCGTTTTGCCTAGTCTAGTCCTGGTAAAAGGTGCATAAACCCCACGTGTCATGAATAAGAGGCTGCGTCTGCCAATGAACGTAAGAGAAATTGCCATTTTTCTCGGCGTTTTGCATTGACGTCAATGCAATTTTTTTCCACGCTAGCTGTCAGCTGCGTTTTTCTGCCGCTATTCAAAATCAATGGTTCCCTATGGGAGCCCATTGATTTGAATAGAAGCTGCACCAGAAGTGATGATCTGACTTGCGGCGTGACTTATGTGCTAGGGATCTTGAAGGGGCTGTGATGTGATGGCCTGCCCCAGGATGTAACGTCATGAGGGTGGGGCTTATGATGTCGTCATCGTGTGGCCCCGCCCCATGCCAATATAAGGCAACCACGCAGCACGGACCCGGCAATCGAGTGGAAGAGGGCGACAAGTCAACATCTCCAGAAGAGAAGGAGAAGAAGCGGGAGAAGGTAGCCGAGGAGACAGGGGCAAAAGAGCAGAAGACCCCACAAAAGAGCCAAAGAAAGAAGACGAGGGAGAAGGGAGGGGAGAAGACGCTGGAGCCAATTTAATAAAATGTTTTAAAAAGCTGTGTAGTGTGTTTTTTTGTACACTTTTTTTCCAGGTAAATGGGTAGGGGTACGATGTACCCCATACTCATTTACATAGGGTGGGGGGCCGGCATCTGGGGGCCCCCTTATTAAAAGGGGCTTCCAGATTCTGATAAGCCCCTGACCGCAGACCCCGACAACCAACGGCCAGAGTTGTCGGAAAGAGGCTCTTGTCCCCATCAACATGGAGACAAGGTGCTTTGGGGTGGGAGGCGCAGAGCCCCCCCTGCCCCAAAGCACCCATCCTCCCCATGTTGAGGGCATGCGGCCTGGTTACATAGTTAGTCAGGTTGAAAAAAGACAAGTCCATCTAGTTAAAAAAAAAATATATATATATATATCCCCAAATAATCCCATATACAATCCTTCACCCACAGTTGATCCAGAGGAAGGCAAAAAACCCCAGCAAAGCGTGATCCAATTTGCTAGAACGGGGGAAAAAATTCCTTCCCGATTCCCCGAGAAGCAATCGGATTCAGGGTGGATTAACTTTACCTAAAAATGTTAGTACCCAGTTATATTATTTACATTAAGGAAAGAATCCAGGCCTTTTTTAAAGCAATCAACCGTGCTGGCCAAAACCACCTCTGGAGGGAGTCTATTCCACATTTTCACAGCTCTTACTGTGAAGAAAGCTTTCCATATTTGGAGATGAAATCTTTTTTCCTCTAGACGTAAAGAGTGCCCCCTTGTCCTTTGTGATGACCTTAAAGTAAATAACTCAACACCAAGTTCACTATATGGACCACTTATATATTTGTACATGTTGATCGTATCCCCCCTTAATCTCCTCTTCTCAAGAGAGAATAAATTCAGATCCTCTAATCTTTCCTCATAGTTGAGCTCCTCCATGCCTCTTATTAGTTTGGTTGCCCCTCTCTGCACTTTCTCCAGTTCCCCGATATCATTTTTGAGAACTGGTGCCCAAAACTGAACTTCATATTCCAGATGAGGTCTTACTAATGATTTGTACAGGGGCAAAATAATGTCTCTATCTCTGGAGGCCATACCTCTCAATACAAGAAAGGATTTTGCTTGCTTTGGAAACCGCAGCTTGGCATTGCATGCCATTATTAAGCTTATGATCTACCAAAACCCCCAGATCCTTCTCCACTATGGATTCCCCCAGTTGTACCCCCCCAATATGTACGATGCATGCATATTCTTAGCCCCCAAGTGCATAACTTTACATTTATCAACATTAAACCTCATTTGCCACATAGTCGCCCATTTAGACAGTGCATTGAGGTCTGCTTGTAAGTTAGAGACATCCTGCAAGGACGTTATTCCACTGCATAGCTCCCAGACCCTATATCATTTATAGATGGATTGAAAAGTAAGGGTCCCAACACTGAACCTTGGGGTACACCACTGATAACCTTAGACCATTCAGAATAAGAATCATTAACCACTACTCTCTGAATGTGGTCTTTTAGCCAGTTTTCTATCCATTTACAAATTGATCTTTCCAAGCCTGTAGACTTTACCTTACACATTAGCCATGTGTGGGGAACGGTGTCAAATGCTTTTGCAAAATCCAAGTATACCACGTCCTCCTCATAAAAAGAAATCAGGTTTGTTTGACAACTTCTGTCTTTCATGAATCCATGCTGTATGTTGCTTAAAATATTTTTATCCAACAAGAACTCATCTATGTGGTCTTTTATTAAACTCTCCAGTATCTTCGCAGCTATAGAAGTTAAACTAACAGGTCTATAGTTACTTGATAAAGACTTTGATCCCTTTCTAAATATGGGCACCACATTGGCCCTACGCCAATCCAGTGGTACTATTCCAGTTATAAAGGAGTCCCTAAAAATGAGATACAATGGCTTTGAAATGACAGAGTTCAATTCCTTTAGAATCCGTGGATGTATGCCATCTGGTCCAGGTGTATTATATCTTCTGGACCATTTCACTTTTGAGCCATTGTGGATTGTTTGGGGCACTACCACCCCAAACGTGGACATAAGCTCCCCCATGATCCTTTGTATACACAGAGCTGTATAAAGTATTTAATAAGTTTGCCTTCTCTTTGTCCCCAGTCACGCACTGTAGATTATTTTGTAAAGGGCCTACATGCTCAGACCTGACCTTTTTACTATTAATATATATGAAGAATTTTTTGGGGTTTGTCTTACTATCTTTTGCAATCTGTCGTTCGTTGTGAATTTTTGCATCCTTGATTTCCTTTTTACATATTCTGTTATATTCTTTGTAACATTTAAAAGATGATAGTGTTCCCTCATTTTTATATTTTTTAAATGCTCTTTTCTTATCATTCATAACTTTTTTAACTTTGGCCGTGAGCCCCATAGGATTTCTTTTTAGCCTTTTAAATTCATTGCCTATGGGAATATACTTTGCAGTGAGTTCACACACAGTTTTTTTGAAAAATTCCCATTTCTGTTCATCGATGCCAATATTCCCTCCCAGTCTAAGTCCTGGAGAGCAAGGAGAGCAGCCCTCATCTTTGAAAAATTTGCTCTCTTAAAATTGAGTTTTTATCTTTCCCGTGTGGGTTTGTTGCTTGCAGCTTACATTAAATGAAATCATGTTATGGTCACTGTTACCCAGATGTTCTTTTATATGAATATTGGTAATAAGCTCTGCATGGTTTGAGATTACCAGGTCCAGCAAAGCGTCATTCCTAGTTGGGGCCTCAATAAACTGGACCATAAAATTGTCCTGTAATAGGTTTATAAATTTTTGCCCCTTAACTGTCCCAGCAGTGCCATTACTCCAGTTAATTTCCGGGTAGTTAAAATCCCCCATTATTATCACTGTCCCAGCCCTTGCAGCTCTTTCCATCTGTGCAAGGAGCAGAGACTCCACCTCCTCTAATACTGGGAGGTCTATAACAAACTCCAATGATAACCTTTATAGTGTACACACCCATAATGCTTCAGACTCACACTCTCCATCAACTAGGTCCTCATTTACACTCGCTTTGAGATCACTTCTCACATAGAGGCAGACACCACCACCCCTCCGTTTTACCCCGTCTTTCCGAAAGAGTATAGCCAGGAATTTTAATAGCCCAGTCATGTGAAGAATGAAACTAAGATTCAGCTATACCAATCAATCAATCAATGGTACGGTCCAGGGGGGGGTGCTCGCTCGTCCCCACCCCCTTTCCTGGCCTGCCAAGCTGCGTGCTCGGATAAGGGTCTGGTATGGATTTTGGGGGGAACCCTACGCACATTTTTTGCGAGGGGTTCCCCGTCAATATCTCTAGCACACAAGTCGCGCCGCAAGTCAGATCATCATGATCCGACTTCTGGTGCGGCTTCTATTCAAATCAATGGGCTCCCGAAGGGAACCACTGATTTTGAATACAACACCTGACGAGGCTTAACGCTGTGTATACAACGTTAAGCCATGTTATTGAGCATTTTGCCAGCTCGGTGTCAAAAACGACATGACGCTGCAGCTTCAGAACGCACTGGTCCTGCGTTCTGGTTATAGCTCACCAACGCCGATGCCCTCTACTGCTCAAAAACATCTGCGTTTTTAGAGGGCCATAGAATAACATGAAAAACACCCAAAAACGTGGTGTTAAAAATCACACGTGTGTATGAGGCCTAAAAGGTGGAAAAGTTCTGAAAGGATTCATCCTCGTCTCATTAAGCCTGGGTTCATACTTCTGCGATGCGGGAACCGGCGTGATTACAGAGACGGATCCTGCATCGCATCACTCCCGGCAAGCAGTTCACACTGCTTTCTGAAAACCGCTATGGGTGTGTCATTACAAAGTGAACGACACCCCCAGCTTTGTTAACAGATCGCAGAGCGAAATGTGACCTCGCACATGAATCGGATCACTTTGGGTGAGAAAAGCTATGCAATGCAAAAAGGTCTGTGCACTTTTTTTGTGTGAATCTAACGTGAGTTCAGCCATACAACTGTATGGCTGAACTCGCACTGCTCAGAGATCGCATGTGATCGTCACATGCAGTGCAAGTGCAAGTCACATGCGATCTGAGATGGCACAAATGAGAACCCAGGCTCAAACCTGACATTTCAACAGGGGTATGTAGACTTTTTATATCCACTGTATATATAGTTATAACAATTATCCTGTAACAACCTAACAGCACAATACATTTACTGCATTTTTCATCATCCAACATTTAATAAATTGACTTGACGTACACAAAACAAGCAAAACTAGAATGTATAAAAATAGCATAAAAAATATATTTTTACCTACAAAAGGATCACAAAGTGGGTAAAAGGTGCCCACATATATAATTTTTTTAGGGTTTTATTTACATCTTATTACTGTTAAAAGCAATGTGTTAGGGACAGTTCACATCACATGCAGTCCAGTGCGTTTTTTTGTGCATCAAAAACACATAAAAAGTAGGTTAGATGGCTTTCAATGGCATCGTTCATACCAGTGCTTGCAGTTCCAGTACATTCCAGTAAAAAAAGTAGAACATTCTGCATTTTTCCTGCACTGCACTGTACTGGAATGCAGTAAAAAGCATCAAATATGCACTGGAATGCACCTAAACGCACTGGAACACACATTTTCCTATTTAAGGTTAAGAAAAAGGGGAAAAATACACTGGAATGCATGAAAAACGTGCATGCAGAAATGCATCTGGAATGCATCCGGACTGTTTCTATGGTGTGAACTGGCCCTCATTGTCAAAGCTTGATACATAAACACTTTTTTTTCTGAAGCATTGAAACTGAAAAGGAAAACAAAAAACACTCTAAATTTCTTTGCTTTAAACATGTTTGATTTTTTTTTTTACCCATTAGATACCTAGTGACAGTGTGTCCCTTGATTCATGTATCACATAATGAATCTGGCTATTTCTAATCATTTCAACTGTGCCTTTGTGTTCTTCACTAAACTTGGCTTTTATTCTGCATCCCTAACGATTTTCTTCTCATCTGTACCTGAATAGAGCAATCATTAGGTATTACGAAGAACCTACAACTCACCTTCCCAGTAGCACTTCAGTGCTTCCTGATAGAGTACCTGATGCCTTCATATCTGAGACACAAAGATTGTTTGAGGTAATCTATGCTGAACCTCAGCCTGATATCTTTAGGTCTGAATTCTGAGCCCCAGTCCAATCCATCCAAATCTTGTTATTGTTCATTAGTACTACTGATTGTCAATTTTCATGAACAGGTGGTATGCCCCTATGAGTGGTAAACCTGTTCAAATGTAGATATACACTTGATTTGGATGAATGGTCTTGCATGCAACATGTAACAATGAATAGCTTCTGCTTGCCTTACCCCAAAACCCACAGAACTAAAAGATTCGCACCACCTAATTTCTGCCTACAATCCTACCTATGCAAACAAATAATTTAAAGATTTCCCAGGGTAAATCTTATAGGCGATACATAGCACTGCATGCAGGGTGGCAGAGTTTAGAAGTATTTTTTAACATAGATCAGTCATAAAAGAAACACCAAGGACTGAACTGCTTGCCTCCACTTGAAAATGCTACTTGCTTGGTGGTGTCTGGCCCTAAAAACACAGTTTTTTACCTACAGGTAAGCCTATAAGGCTTAACTGTAGGAAAAATGAATACCTCCTAAACCAGAGCTTGACAATTCCGGGTCGACAGGTCGCCATGGCGGCCAGAAATCGCATTCTGGTGAGCAGCTTATGTCCCCTCACTATGTAACCACATTGCCAAGTCGTTCTCTGCCTAAGCTGACAGCTGTTAAAGAAAAAAAAAAAAAAAAGGGGCAGTTTGCCAGCACAGCTGATAACTATAAGCACAGAAGATACAAAACATACAATATATCTTTTTGTTGTTTCAAATCAAAGGAATTTATTCCGTCTCTAGCTAAGGGAAGTTTAACCACTTAAAGACTAAACCTTTTCTGACATTTGTTGCTTACAAGTAAAAACACAATTTTCTGCTAGAAAATAACCTGGAACCCCCAAACATTATATATATATATATATATATATATATATATATATATATATATATATATATATATATATATATATATTAGCAGAGACCCTAGAGAATAAAATGGTGGTTGTTGCAATATTTTGTCACAGGATATTCGTGCAGCGGTCTTTCAAACGCAATTTGGAAAAAATACACTTAATGATTTAAAAAAAAAAAAAAAACGAAACCGTAAACTATGCCCATTTTTTTTTTTTTTTTGGTATAATGTGAAAACTATGTTGCACCGTGAGAATCCTAATCTTTATTCTAAGCAACAAAATCGTGATAAAGCCTTGTGTACCATCAACAATTACCACTCTTTGTGCAGTTGGGCTCCAGTATTTTATGGTGACCGAAACCCACCAGAGCAATGAATAGTCACCGTGGGGACACACATGCAGGCAGGAAGTGGCTGCAATGAGGCAGAAGATCAGCAGCATTGGAATATTTCTTTCATCCTTTTTTTGTATTTTATTTAAAGTGTCACTAAGGGTTCATTTAGATGTGCAGTAAAGACATGTTTTTGCCACCCTTAAGCTCCATTAGGTAGCAGAGGAGGACGTTTTACATGCCACAGTCACGATACATTCGGCATAATAAAAAGTTCCCCCCTCTAACAGGTTTTTAGCGTCACTCTTTCTGGCCAGCCTATAACCCTGGTGTGTTACGTTGGAGTTATTGACTGACTGCTCTGCTTTAAGTTAGGGTGAGGGGGGCGTAAATGACTTGCCTTACCCGGGGTGCCGACAACCCACACTACGCTAAAAAACTGGCTCCTAACATTTTTTAACTGTCTCCTAGATTCAAAGCAAATTTGTCAAGCCCTGTCCTAAAGCTGTACGGTTTAGGAGATATTCCACTTGCACGCAGCCGCTGAGGTCACAACGGCACATGCGCAGTAATGTCCTGGCGAAGGCCCCGCACATAGCACCGGCCCTCGTGGGAAAGTCTGCCGGAATGATAGGCTCCCGTGCGCATGCATAGGAGTGACGTCTCGCAGCTCCGGCCACTCACAGCTATAGAGCCGCAAACCCGGAAGAGTCCTCACAGGGAAGATGTCCGCTCCCTCTGCGGGCACTGGGAAGCCCTCCGGGAGCTACGTTCTGAGGTATTCCATAATGTGGTGCATACTAGCTTATGATTTTCCCTTGCAGTTTTTTTTTTTTTTTTGGAGGAGGTAGACAACCGCAACAAGCTTGCTGTAAACGAGCATCATATATAGGCATCAGAATTCTCGGAGCTCGGTGGGTGGAGTTGTGATGTCACAAGCCTCCTTACCCACCTCTATACTTAGACATTGAGGAGGGAGGGAGGGGAGAGTGTAAAACTTTCTCTGCTGTGTGAAGGAGATAAGCAAATTGCTTGTCACTCACAGAGCAAGGGGTGGATCGACTGTATTACCCTGTTAGTCAGAAAAGCACTTGCCCTCCAGCCTTTAAGGAATGGCTAGACCAGTGCTTCGCAACTCCAGTCCTCAAGGCACACCAACAGGTCACGTTTTCAGGATTTCCATTAACCACTTCAATACAGGACATTTATACCCCCCTTCCTGCCCAGACCAATTTTCAGCATTCAGTGCTCTTACACTTTGAATGCCAATTACTCAGTCATGCTACACTGAACCCAAACAAAATTTTTATCATTTTTTCACACAAAGCTTTCTTTTGGTGGTATTTAACCACTTCAGATCCGTGCTATAGCCAATGGACGGCTACATCGTAGATCTGAAATGCTGGGACGCCGTCAATAGACCTGATGTCCACTGGAGACCTGCAATCCCTTCACAGAGAGCCAGAACGGGGAACCGCTGATGTAAACACCGTGATCGGGATCAGTTAGATCTGTTATGTCCCTGTCAGCTCCGCCCCCACACAGAACACATACAACCCCCTTCACTGCCCGGTTAGTGTTAACCCCTTCACTGCCAATGACATGTATACATTAACCACTTGGCCACTGGGCACTGGGCACTTAAACCCCCTTAACAACCAGACCAATTTTCAGCTTTCAGCGCTCTCACACTTTGAATGACAATTACTCAGTCATGCAACACTGCACCCATATGAAATGTGTGTCCTTTTTTTTCACACAAATAGAGCTTTCTTTTGGTGGTATTTAATCATCACTGGGTTTTTTATTTTTTGCGCTATAATTAAAAAAAAAAAAGACCGAAAATTTTGTAAAAAAAATGAATTTTTCTTCGTTTCTGTGATAAAATTTTGCAAATCAGTAATTTTTCTTCATAAATTTTGGCCAAAATTTATACTGCTACCTATCTTTGGTAAAAATAAACAAATTAGTGTATATTATTTAGTCTTAGTGAAAGTTAGAGTCTACAAGCTATGGTGCCAATCACTGAATATTGATCACACTTGATATACTGACGGCCTATCTCATTTCCTGAGACCCTAACAAGCCAGGAAAGTACAAAATTACATATGTACAGTAACCGTCACTTCCCCAATTGTGATTGGCCCGTCACTTCCCCCAACATACACAAGACACACCCCCGCCTCGACTGTCCCTGTATTGTCTAGATTGACTAGGGCTAGTGCCA
>BLSH010022528.1:460681-471318 GCA_018402905.1 Glandirana rugosa
CGAAACCTGGAAGAAGGGTATAACAGTTTTTACAGCCAAAAACGTTAATAGTCCGCCCACGACACCGAGGCGAGAACCAGGCCGCTGGAGCCACAGCACCCGCCTGATAATTGCAAAAACCGACATTTTTGACAATATGGGAAGAAGGTCCAAAGCAACATGGCATATGTAGCGGAGACCCTCTTCCAAATGTTGTGCCCGCTGCACCTCAGCCTGTGCACACTCACAAGTTAAACCAGTGTGCAGTGTGGCAGCATGCTCGTGAAGAGATTGTGCCGCCATCGCAGCCGCTAGAGCCGGCCGCATGGCTGACCCAGCCAACAAGAACAGTGCCTTAGACATTGACTCCGTGCAGCGATCGGCCGCCTACCTAAAAGACGGCGACCCCTCCAAGGGAATGGTCGTTTGCCTTATTCAGACGGGCCACTGGGGGGTCCACCGTTGGGGAAGCCCATCTCTTAGTAAAGCTATCCTCAAAGGGGTAGCGAACAGCAAAGCTTTTAGGAAAAGCAAAGGACTTTGGTGGCCGCAGCCATTCCTTGAACACCACCTGTTCAAACACCTGATCATAAGGGTAAGCCCTAGGGGACCTAGGGGGTTTAAGAGATCCACAAAAATATGTGGACTCATGCGACTCCCCTGCCTGGTCAAGTCGCATGGAGTCGCGGATATCAGTGATCGGAGCGGCCACTAACGCTTTATCACGCAAAAAAGGAGCCTCCTGATCACCTTCGCCTTCTGAGGGCAGTTCACCCTCTGATAGGTCCACCGGTGTGACCACTGAGGTGCTTTCTGGATCCGAATCCTCCTCTGAGGAATGGGGGGGGGGCGTTTCTTGGGGCCTCCCGGAACCGGGTCCCCCGCCCGGGGAAAGAATTCCCCAAATACCGCCCTCAGCTGTTCCAAGGAAACCAAGGTTCCTGTGGTGTATTGTTGATCCGCAGGTACACCTGCCATAGCCCTGCCGGCCTCTGACATCCCAGCCTTCCGGCACCCCGACTGTGTAACCACCACCTCTACCCCACCAATCAGCCAGGGAGACCCGGGAGGATTGCACCCACCGCTACCAGCACCCAGGGAGAGCCAGCTATACTTGCTGTTTTAGATGCCTCAGCACTGTGACTGGAATGAGCAATGCCCAAAAATCCACTGCACTTCAAGAGCCTGTACCACAGAGTGTCAGCCACGTTGTCCAAGTGAAACCAGAAGTACTACTTCCATTTTTAAAACATTTTCCTGTAATATCAAAAACGACCACTGGGGGCCGCCAGAGGACAGGCTGAAAACCACATGGTTACTTTTCATATGGTGGTTTCTGCAGCACAGTCAAACAAATGGATGCTGCCATTAACACCAGCAGAGTTTTATAGGACAATGGCGCGGTCGGCGGCGAACGAGTGGTGATCCACACCGAATGGCGGTGAACCGCTTAATGCAGTGCTCCGAACAGTCAGTGCAAGGTACGGTAATCCACACCGAATGGCGGTGAACCGCTTAACGCAGTGCTCCGAACGGTCAGTGCAAGGTGCGGTACTGCGGGAGGAGGGGGGGGGGGACGGGAGATAATCCTCAAAGGGGTACCACCCAGTGTGTCCCTACTAACAGACCCCCACCGGCCGGCTACCACAGAAGCTGCCCAGGTGCCCACTCTCCATGCCCCTAGGACGGAAGAGGGGTCCACTCACCAATCCGACGGGCGCAGCGGGTAGCCACCCAGAGCAGACTTACCTCGCCATAGAGAGGCGTGCTGCTGGGCAGGCCCCTGGACAGGCGAACCAGTCACTGGGCTCTAGTGGGTTTTAGCCACTGGCCGCCCGCATGGAATGGGCGCTATGCGGTGGGCCCCCGCTAAGGGTAGCTCGCATAGTGTCGGCCGGACTGGGGAAAGCTTTGGATTCTAGATATCCTCTATACCAGTGGTTCTCAACCCTGTCCTCAAGTACCCCCAACAGGCCATGTTTGCAGGTTTTCCTTTATCTTGCACAGGTGCTTTAAATCAGAGTCAATGGCTTGGGATTTTGGACAGTTATTTTATCTAAGAGAAATTTCCAAAACATGGCCTGTTGGGGGTACTTGAGGACAGGGTTGAGAACCACTGCTCTATACCACCAGCCAGCTTCTTGATAGCAGTCTTCATCAGAAAAAAATCTGCAGGAGACCACAGATCCCATAGGGAACCAGGTCTACTCCTTGCACTAGGCAATTAAAAACTCATGTGCTATGCAGAGCAGGGGGATTATATGCTAAGGTGAGGACGGCCCCCTGGGAGGGGCCAACCTATGCTTTTGTTTTATTTTTGCCTAGTCTACTCCTAGTGATATGAGCATAACCCCATGTGTCATAAGAAGGCTGCGTCTGTCAGTGAACGGAAGAGTAATCCTCATTTATAGAAAAGCCCCAATTTTGGAGATCAAATCATTAAAAAAAAAAAAAAAAAAATATTTTGGAGACAGAAAAAGTTTATTTTGCTTGCCGAAGGTGCAATGCCAGCAAACAAAAATAGAGTAAGATGACTAATTAGCTTCACATCAGGTATTAATAGGACTTTTAAAATATCAGAATTTATTACATTTAACACTACACATGTAGTGTACGCTCTAGAAGGCCTTGTGGGTTAATGTATATAGGAAGGGCAAAACAAACCCTAAAGAAAAGGGTAATTGAGCATATTTATAATATCTGGAAATAAGGTTCAAGCAACATAGTGTGTCCCTTCACTTTACACAGCAGCATCATAGGGATCCCTCAAGTTTGAAGTTTTGGGGAGTAGATACGATCTCACCACACTGGATCTAATTTAGTGAGGGAATCAAAGAAACAAAGTGGATATACAGTATCTCTCAAAATGTGAGTACACCCCTCACATTTTTGGTAAATATTATATCTTTCCATGTGACAACACAAAAGAAATGACACTTTGATACAATATAAAGTAGTGAGTGTACAGCTTGTATAACAGTGTAAATGTGCTGCCCCCTCAAAATAACAACACAGCCATTAATGTCTAAACCGCTGGCAACAAAAGTGAGTACACCCCTAAGTAAAAATGTCCAAATTGGGCCCAAAGTGTCAATATTTTGTGTGGCCACCATGATTTTCCAGCACTGCCTTAACCCTCTTGGGCATAGAGTTCACCAAAGCTTCACAGGTTGCCCCCGAGTCTTCTTTCACTTCTTCGTGACGACATCACTGGTGGATGTTAGAAACCTTGCCCTACTCCACCTTCCATTTGAGGATGCCCCACAGATACTCAGGGTTTAGGTCTGGAGACATGCTTGGCCAGTGCATCACCTTTACACTAAGCTTCTTTAACAAGGTAGTGGTCATCTTGGAGGTGTGTTTGGGGTTGTTCTGTTGGAACACTGCCCTGCGGCTCAGTCTCTGAAGAGAGAGGATCATGCTCTGCTTCAGTATGTCACGGTATATGTTGACATTCAAGATTCCCTCAATAAACTGTAGACCATGACACTCCCACCACCGTGCTTGACTGTAAGCAAGACACACTTGTCTTTGTACTCCTTACCTGGTTGCTGCTACACACGGTTGACACCATCTGAACCAAATAAATTTATCTTGGTCTCATCAGACCACAGTAAATGGTTCTAGTAATCCATGTCCTTAGTCTGCATGTCTTCAGCAAACTGTGGGTTTTCTTGTGCCTCATCTTTAGGAGGCTTCCTTATGGGACAAAAGGCAAGCAGGCCAATTTGATGCAGTGTGCGGCGTATGGTCTGAGCACTGACAGGGTGACCCCCCACCCCTGGTGGCACTCATAGGTCTATTTCCCAAAAACAACCTCTGGATATGATGCGGAGCATGTGCACTCAACTTCTTTGGTCGACCATGGTAAGGCCTGTTCTGAGCGGAACCCATCCTGTTAAACCGCTGTATGATCTTTGGCCATGGTGCTGCAGCTCAGTTTCAGGGTCTTGGCAGTCTTCTTATAGTCTAGACCATCTTTATGTATAGCAAAAATTCTTTTTTTTCAGATCCTCAGAGTTCTTTGCCATGATGTGCCATGTTGAACTTGCAGTGACTAGTATGAAAGCATGTGAGAACACCTGAGACCTTGTAACACGAACAAGTAGTCTGACCCCCGGGAGGGAAAATGGCTAATTGGGCCCAATTAGGACATTTCCACTTAGGGGTGTGCTCACTGTGTGTTATCTTGAGGGGAAAGCAAATTTACACTGTTATACAAGCTGTACACTCAGTACTTTACATTGTAGCAAAGTGTCATTTCTTCAGTGTTCACATGAAAATATATAATAAAATATTGACAAAAATGTAAGGGGTTCACTCACTTTTGTGAGATACTGTATATGGTAGACTAACACCAAAAGGGTTGAATAGTGAAATAGATATTGTTTTAGTGATTTTTACAAAGTTGGAGATTGAAGAATATGTATTTTATGATGAGGGTTTTGTAGAAAGAATGTTGTATATACACTGGTGATATTTTCTATAAGGCCATATAGTCAGGGTGACATGATATGTTCAACCACTTCAGCCCCAGCCACTGTCGATTTACATTGGTACTTTGGTGTGAAATGCAGTTGTATGGCAGCAGATAACTGCCATAATCCCGGTACCCTGTGAATCAGCGAGCGGCTGGCTCTCTGATAAAAGTGGTCTTTGCGGCGGATTCGCCGCAAGATCACTTTTATCTGGGACAGGAGAGGGCACCCCCCCTCCTGCCACACTCCAGTCGTCTCAGCCGCTTACCAAAGCCGTCGATAGAATCGGAGAAGATCACGTCCTCTCTCCTGATAGACTGGATGCCTACTAAGAGGAAGATGGCCCCCACTCGGCTCCATAGCATTGAATGGAGTAAGCGATGTCAAATGTCACTTTATTTTTTATTGCATTTTAGTGCAAATATCAGATCTGAAGTCTTTTTGACCCCAGATCACACATTTAAGAGGTCCTGTCTTGCTTTTTTTTCTATTACAAGGGATGTTCACATTCCTTGTAATAGGAATAAAAGTGACCCAATTTTTTTTTATAAAAAAGGACAGTGTAAAAATAAAAAATAAAACGTGTAAAAAAAAAAAAAAAAAAAAAATGATGCGCCCCTTCCCGCCTAGCTCGCCCGCAGAAGCGAAGCAGAAGCATAAGCAAATCCCACCCGCATATGAAAATGGTGTTCAAAACACATGTGAGGTATCGCCGTGTTCGCTAGAGTGAAAGCATTAATTCTAGCAATAGACCTCTAACTGAAAACTGGTAACCTGTAGAAAATTTTAAACGTCGCCGATAGAGATTTTTAAGTGTCAAAGTTTGTCGCCATTCCACGAGCGGGCGCAATTTTGAAGCATGACTTTTTGGGTATCAATTTACTCAGCGTAACATTATCTTTCACGATATAGGAAAAAATTGGTTTAACTTTACAGTTCACTTATTTTTTTAAATTAAAAACAGTGAATTTTTTTGCACTTTTAAGACCGCTGCGCAAATACGGTGTGACAAAGTATTAGAACAAGCTCCATTTTATTCTCTAGGATATTAGAACCCCCAATTATATATTTTTTTCTAAGTAATTTTCTAGCAAAAAAAAAACACATTTTATCTTGTAAACAATGAATAACCACTTAAGGACCAAGCCTCTTTTTGATAAAGTATATGTTCAAATGTACAGAAAAATCTTTAAGGTGAACTTACACAGGACCCCCTCCTCGCCCCCCGTCCCACTGACCTGGAGCACGGCGGTCTTCCATTCTGAGCCCTGATATAGCCGCGTCACCGGACCTGGGCTTAGAAATCCCCTCGGCTTTCTCTTTCTTCTCCGTTTGCAATACGGGCTACGCGGGTTCTGATATGTCAGGGTAGCTCATGTGACAGTGCCGACTAATTAGAATGCTCCTAAACGTACCTCCTGGCGGGGTACATTTTGTAGATTAAGCCAAAGGGATTTTTTTAAGCCCTGGTCCTGTGAGGCGGCTACGGCAGGGCTCAGAACAGGAGATCGCTGCACTCCAGGTCAGCGGGATTGGGGGTGGTGTGAGGGTCCGGTGTAAGTTCACCTTACAGACTTCTCTGTAAAGGTGAACTTAGCCCCTTTAAGTAAAATCCAACCATGTACAATACATAATATTCAGATAGGATGTAATCCCACAAAATGGCCACAATGTTTGCGGTTTAGGTTTTATAGGATGGAGAGAAAAACAGCATGCTGGGGTTAAGTGGGAGTAAAGCTTTTGTATATAATCTATCAAGCCGAGCCATCCAGTCATATCTTCAGAGGAAGTCAGAACGATGAAATGTCGAGGTGTGACTATACGGCGACAAGAACTGACGTCAGAGCAATGGTCAGATGTGATGTCGAACCCAGATGAGTGATGAGACATGGTTTTGATACAAACGACTCGTCCCTGGCTTATCATTGATCAAGATACATTGAGTGAGTGTAATTTTACAAGCTAACTACTTGGTACCAGTGGATGGGATTTGGCTGGTCTGATCTTTACATGCACTACTAACACTGGAAGGTGGAGGCGCCTCTGTCGAATCTCTGTGGGGAAGTGCTGCTGGAGTGATTGGACTTTTTTGCGCTATACAAGAACCACTGGCTGCCTATTGGTTTTTAGGGAAAGCGCAAAGCTAAAGTATTCTATATAAGATTTTTTCATGGTTTATGGTCATCTGTACAGGTGATAGAAAAGCACCAGACTAGTTATTTGAAAAAGATTTATTTTGTGCGTTGGTGAGCAGAGGCGTGAGCAGCTTTCTGTTTATTTGATACAGGATTAGGTGGTTGTAGTAGCGCAGAAATAGGTGTGATTTTTTTTAATAGCTTTCTCAGGAGTGCCAAGACCTGGAACATCTAGGACCTCACCTTCAGACAAGTCTGAAGAAACAGGTGGACTGGGGAGGACGTTTATGCAATTCTTATCAGTCAGCCAACTTTATACCAGCCTGGATGATATGACTGTAGCCCATTAAAATCGCAATATAATAAATATATATATATATATATATATATATATATATATATATATATATATATACACACACACACACACACACACACACACACCAAAAAATCAAAGTCAATTCAAAGTTAATATGTGAGCAATTCGTTCATATATGGTGCATTCCCTTTTCTTTCAAAAATTTTCTTTTATACCCCATTGGTAACTCTTCACTCTGAATCTTCAACAATATTTGTGACTCCCACCACCTTTCACCGCTGTGCTCACCTCCAGTGCAGACCTGTTTCCAGGTCGCAAACGCCTTCCCATGCAGGGATATACAACCAGCCTTACCACGTGACTTCCTCATGGGACCCGAGGAAGTCACCTGGTCATGACGATAAGCATTGGGCGGAGTCAGGTTACGCTAGTTGAAGGATTGAGAGTCTTGCGGGAGCCACAGCCCCACTGTATACCTGTGTGAACAAAGCGCAATTCTGTTTATCTTAATGTAAGTGCATTTTGTGTTTTAATAAATGTGAAAACTTAAGTGCTACACTATGGGAGTCATATTTCGAATGAGGATAAACGGTGGAGGAAAGACGATCGCATATTTAAAAAGGGATAGGTGTGGTTTATTCAAAGTGCACATGTATGAAGGAAGAGTGGAAGAAATAAGGTTACCATCTGATTGAAAAGGCTGGTTGTATACCCCTGCAGGGGAAGGTGTTTGCAACCTGGAAACAGGTCTGCTCTGAAAGCGAAAGGCGAAAGTGAAAGGCGGTGAGTGTCACAAATATTGTTGAAGATTCAAAGAGTGAAGAGTGACCAATAGTGTATAAAGGAAAATTGTCGTTCAAAGGAAAATGGTAGTTGAAAGGAAAAGGAATGTATCATATGAATGGATTACTCACATATGAACTTTGAATTCACTTTGATTTTTGGTTATTTTATTAGGTTTAAAAAAAAGGAGGAATATATGCTATCATTTTAATTACTTTTAAATTTGATGAATGACCTGTATTGTACACATACTTTAGGAAAGAGCGCAGCCAAGATTTTTTCACATTTACTTTTTATTAGTTGGGGGGAAAACAATAATTTGGCTTGCAGCCTTCAAAAGTAGTATTCATTTACTGCACAATAATTAGGAGGGTGCGGGATAAAATATAACTATATAATGATGCAACTTTTGATCATTTTTTAATACGTTTTGATGGCATTCAGTTTTATTGGATCTCTGCAGAATCAGCCAAAGCAACATTTTATTGTAAAATGTTCTTGTTTACATCATTTAAGCTAAGAGGATTGTATATCAGATTATTAGGGCTTGACAAATTTTCTTTGAATCTAGGAACTAGCAAAAAATGTTAGGAGCCAGTTTTTGTGTGGCTATATGCAACATGTGTATCGCACATTTTCATGCGTAGGCAAGGGGGGGGGGGGGGTTAGATTTTATGTGCTTGGGTGTAACTTGTAAAAAACAAAATTTACTTAACTTTTGCTTCCCATTACATAGGGGACAAAAAGTCCCACGTGCGTGTGTTTTGAAGTAAACGGGTGGCAGCGGAGCAGCAGGACTAAATGTAAGAAAAGAAAACTGCCTGCCCGGCACCAAGAACTCCATGTCCCGGGATTCGGCGATATAACTTGGCATCCCTGCAACAGTGAATGGGCTGGCAAAAGTCCAGGCACAAGGATGTAATTTCTAGTTGCCATGGTGACCTAGCGCCTGGGATTTATCGAGCCCTGAGAGTCTAGCAAGCTTCATATGGAAATAAAAATATGACGGCGGCCGCGAGACCGAGCCTAGTGAGCTCACTGTGTTCAGGGAGGGCCAGGGAGCAGGTGCGGCGGCTTCGATTGCCGCCGGCTACACGCGATGGCCCCCCGGAGCGAAGGAACGGAGGTCCGTGTATGTAAACACGGACCTCCGTTCTGTGAAGGGGGAAGGGCTGTGATCACAGCCTTCCTGTATACGGAGGCTGTGACCACTTCCCTTCCCCAGCTATGGCAGTCCCCACACAGTTAGAACACGCCCAGGGAACACTGTTAACCCTTAGAGAGCCCCCTGCAGGGCACTGATCGCTGTATAAATGCCAATGGTCCCAAAAAAGTGTCAAAATGGTCCGACGTGTCCGCTGAAATATTGCAGTACCGCTAAAAATCGCAGATCGCCGTCATTACTAGTAAAAAAATAAAAAAAAATAAAAACCCCAAAAATTAATTCTCATCATCCGTAAATGCGACCACTTTTGCGCAAACCAATCAATGAACGCCGATTGCGATTTTTTTAATCGCAAATATGAGGAAGAATATAAATCGCCCAAAACCGAGGAAAAAAAATGTTTTTTTATATTTTTTTTTGGATTTGTATGTTAGCAAAAAGTAAGAAATTTGGGGTTTTTTTGCAAAATTGTCGCTCTTATTTTGTTTATAGCGGCGATCAGAAATGACGCAGTGGTGATCAAATACCACCAAAAGAAAGCTCTATTTGTGGGAAAAAAAGGACGCAAATTTCGTTTGGGTACAACGTCGCGCGACTGCGCAATTGTCAGTTAAAGCGACGCAGCGCCGAATCGCAAAAAGGGCTCCGGTCCTAAAGCTGGAAATCCTTCCGGTCCTTACGTGGTTAAGCAAAAGATCAAATCATTTTTTTTTTGATCTTTTACTTTTAAAGGTAAAGAAGGGATTTGGGGTCTTTTTGACCCCAGATCTCTCTATAAAAAGGACCTTTTTACATCCCTTGTGATAGGAATAAAAATGATGGAAAAAAAATTAAGTGAATAGTGTAAAAATTAAAAGTAAAATAACTGCGAGCGTTAGAGTGAGAGCAATAATTCTAGTGCTACACCTCATCTGTAGCCTCAGGTAACCAATCAAGGTGTTGAAAACACCGCCTATGGAGATTTTTAAGTACCGTAGTTTGTCGCCATTCCATGAGTGTGCGCAATTTTAAAGCGCGATATGTTAGGTATCTATTTGCTCTGCGTAACATCATCTTTTACATTATACAAAAGAAATTGGAGTAAATATTGTTGTTTTTTTAAAATTATCATTCATTAACTACTTGCCGACCAGCCGCCGCACGTTGGCCCAGCGTTGGCCCGGCGTTGGCCTGGCTGCGCAAATCACCTTGCCAGTATAGCAGGTGCACGCGTGCCCACGGCGTTCCCCAGAGCCAATGCGCGTGGTCACCAGCCGCGAGGTTCGCTGGCCACTCACGATCGCTCCGCAGCCAGAACGGGGATCTGTAAACAAACAGATCCCCATTCTGACAGAGAAGTGGAGAGAGATCTGCTGTTCATAGTGATCAGGAACAGCAATCTCTCTCTACTCCCACTCAGTCCACTCCCCCCACAGTTAGAAACACCTCCCAGGAAACACTTAACCCTCACCTGACTCACCCTCATCTCTCTCTAACGACAAGGACTAGTGATACTTGTCGTCTAGAGAGAGGTGAAGAGACAGTCTTACCCCTAGACAAACAAATGTCTAGGGGCAAGACCGACGCCTCGCTAGCACTCACCGGTCGCTTGGAGCGCCGACCACTGGTGCGCGTAACCGAGACCCCTTGCGGCACCCGTGCGCACGTGGACGATATGACCGTTCCACTAAACGCGTCGGTCCGGTTGCGGCCCGGTTGCGACCCGGTTGCACGCCGCCGACCAGCCGTTCATCAATTACTTACTATTAAAATTTTTTTGTTGTTATAAATGAGGTTAA
>BLSH010022528.1:486337-498961 GCA_018402905.1 Glandirana rugosa
GGGGACGGGATGACTGTGAGGGCAGGGGACGGGGTCAGTAGGGCAGGGGACAGTGTCAGTAGGGCAGGGGACAGTGTCAGTAGGGCAGGGGACAGTGTCAGTAGGGCAGGGGACAGTGTCAGTAGGGCAGGGGACAGTGTCAGTAGGGCAGGGGACAGTGTCAGTAGGGCAGGGGAGCGGGGGGGAGACACAGAAGGAGGGGGACTAAGGAAAAAGGAAGGGGGGGTGGTGGAGGGGGAAGGACGGACCTGTGACAGTCAGGGATGATCGGTGCAGGGGGGGGGAGGGACAGCTGCACACACCAATCTCCCTGCATAGGCTTTCATCAGCTGTCTGTTGAGTAGCCATGCAGGGAGATCGGTCTCACAGCTGTCCCCCCACAGCACCGATCATCTCTGACTGCCGTTGTTGTGTGCAGGAGACACAGGGGGCCGTGGGAGCGCTCTGCTTCTGCCCAGAATGTGCTCTGTCCCCTGTGCACGCTGCCAGCTCAAGGGGAGGGTAACAGTGGGCGGGAGCCTAGTGACATCACGGTTCCGCCCACCTGCCACCACAGATGCGACCCGCCCACGAAAATCAGAGTTTTGCGGGGCTCTGTGCTCTAAAGGGGGTGACATCTGGAAGGTAAGATGTCACTAGGGAGGCTGCTATGTATAACAGCTTTCCAATCATGCCATTACTTCACAATACTTTGTGGTGGGTTTACATCCACTTTAAATTAAACTAATAAGCTTCCACTGCAAACATTGAAGATAAATAACCCTACAATGGCTGCAGCTCGAGGTTAGCGTGGGCTTGCAAAGGGTATAGATGTTTTAAGATGCTACACATCTGTTTTAAGGTTAGCAATACTTATTGTACAGTAAAGCCTAGTACAAACAACATTATCGGACGAATGATCGTCCGTTTTTTTTTTTGCATGATGGCCTCCATAACGAATGTGAATAGGTTACTAAAGTACAAAAATTATCGTAGGACAGAAAAAAAAAAATTGGCAGTGTTGTAATGTATTTTTATTGTATTTTCAGATGAAAACTGTGCTGATTAAATGGAAATTGCAAAATCTGGTATCGTACGAGAAAAAGGTTTGTGTTTTCCGTACAGTTTTCTCATCGTGTGTACTAGGCTTTATTTTTTGACTGTCCTATAAGAGCCCCACCCCCACAGCTATAATCTTCCAGTGGCATGGGAGTTAAGAGATCCAAGGGACCTGTCGCAGGTACTCAGTAAGAGTGCTGACTTTCCCTGCCCTTTCTGCCCCCTCCACCGTTCATAGAAGCTGTATTATTGCTACCATGAATGGAGAATTTGGACCTTTCATACATCTGCCCGCCCTTCATTCATGGATCATTTTTTATTCATGGAAGATAAATTACAACTTCTATGAATGGAGGGGGGGGGGTGGAAAGGGCAGGCACAGTTGACACTCTTGATGAGTGCCTGTGACAGGTCCCCCAGCCCTCATAACTCCAGTGGTACTGGTAGAATACGGCTGCTGGTGGGGGAAGGGGGAGTCAGGAGATGGAAGCTTTCAACTAAATCCACAGCCATCGGTCAATGGTACACATGATGACTGTAAATACAGTTTCTTTTGCCGAAGACAAAAAAAAACAAAAAAATAAAAAATAAAAGGTTTTGACTTATAATTAGCTCTCTGAATATGCTTTGTTATAGATTTATAATCCTCGTGGTTTACATGCATCTTTAAGACGCTTACCCACAGCACAGTAATTAACGAATACAGTAATTGATGTTTTTCTGAGTGTAAGGACTGCAGCATGGGTGTACAGTGTAGAATGAGAGACTGTAGCCCTAGCTAAATATTCAGTTAATTTATGATGCTATTTTTTCTAACAAGGTGTTCCTCTTTCTAAAGTTCTAGCAGTCAGATATTTTTTCAGTTTTCATAGTCTGGCCATAACTCTACTTTCAAGTCATCTTTAATATGTCTGCCTCTACTAGAAGGGTCCAGAATTTAGCAAGTCTCTGCGTTCAAAATTTAGGATTAGACACTGGCCTTGCATATTTACAGACACCATAAGCAGATAATAAGTATTCTGGTGGCATCAGGAGTTAAAGTGGTTCTAAAGGCAGGCGGTTTTTTTACCTTAATGCATCATAGTAAACAACCCTCTGGCAGTAGCTCCCCCCTCCCTAAATACTTACCTGAGCTCAATCCAGTGATTATACAAGAGCTATTCCTCATTGGCTCAAACTTAATCACAGCCAGTGGGGAGGGAGCTGGGGGTATGGCCGCGCTGTGCTATGTGTCTCTTACACAGAGCTGCCGAGTGCTTCCATAGCACCAACTCATAGCATGCATGAGTGTACCCTTGCTAATCGATTACTCAGCAGGAGGAAGGGGCCAGAAGCGCCAGCGGGAACCCGAGAGGAGGATAGGAGCTGCACTGGGCAAAACCATTACCGTACATAGAGCAGGTAAGTATGACATGTTTTTTTATCAAAAAAAGTTGGCCTTTACAATCACTTTAAAATCCATGGCATTTTTACTTGGGCATTAACATGGATGCTTCAAACAATGGGGGCACCAAAATCCCATTACTTTAAACAACTAAAGGGACTTGTTCATTTAGAATTCCCAGATAAAGTCTTGGGTTAGTCATACATACAGTTAGATTTTTCTTCTGCAGCCCCACAGGCTGAACAAGAGAAGTCACTCAATTTCTCCATGCATGCTAAAAACGGTTTAGATGGAGACATTTTCCCTACTCGCTAATATAACCAGTCACAACCCGCAGCTGTCTGAACACCTGAGCAATGACTTCATCTGACTGGATGCAGTCACTGTTCAGCTGGTGCCTACAGAGCCACAAACAGCTCAAATACTAGCCAGTTCAGAAGGAATTAGATGACAGCCAAGCTGTATATGGCTAGCATTAGTGAGTATCTTAAGAGTCTAGAGCGGTATATGCACAAGATAATAAAGAAAACTTCAGTGAAATACATAAACTGTCCTTTTAAGACCTTTAATATCAATTCAACTATTTTGTAACTTAGCAATAAGGGGAAGGGGGAAGGGGGAAATGCACAGCCAGTCCTTGCCAGTGCGGGACTGGGGACGGCTATAAAGTAAGAGTATGCCACATCCTATAAATCAAGGGGCTACAAATGACAACAGAAAACATGGACTTTGCAAGCATGCGTTACAATAAACAAAATATACGTTATTACAAAAGGCGCCATAAGGCTTTTTACAAATTCTTATATAGATACTCTTTAAAAAAAAAAAAAAAAAACATAGATAAATCAAGCAAGATGAACATGACATGCTACATTGAACTCCTATAAACCTCTGCCAACCCCAATTGGGTGGAGTTGGAGAGAGGGAAGAGTGTACCTACACGTAATCGTTTAATGTTCACAGCTTGGGGTGAATCCCATTGATAATAATAGTGACGCAACAGTGCAACCCTATAGGTATGCTATGTATATAAAACAGAAGGCAAAAATGCATAGGGCTTCAAACCACTAGGACATAGAAACTTTAGAAGGCTCTACTAGTTTTGAGCCGCAGATATGCGCTTCGCCTGGAGCATTCAGTAGTAGTCTATTGAAGTAAACATAAGCATGTCAATACACAAATACATAAGGCGATTTAAACACTTATTTAATACATACATTTGGTAACAATTTTCTAAGAGATATCTGAAATCACTTACAATGGTAAATTAGAGCAAAAAACTATGATCTATTGCAGCACATGTCCCCGCAGCACCCGGAGATCCAGATGTATGTATTAAATAAGTGTTTAAATCACCTTATGTATTTGTGTATTGACATGCTTATGTTTACTTCAATAGACTACCACTGAATGCTCCATACGAAGCGCATATCTGCGGCGCGAAACTAGTAGAGCCTTCTCATGTATCTATGTCCTGGTGGTTTGAAGCCCTATGCATTTTTGTCTTCTGTTTTATATACATAGCCTACCTATAGGGTTGCACTGTTGCTTCACTATTATTATCAATGGGATTCACCCTAGGCTGTGGACATTAAACGATTACGCGTAGGCGCACTCTTCCCTCTCTTCAACTCCACCCAATTGGGGTTGGCAGAGGTTTAGGGGAGTTTAGTGCAATGTAGCATGTTATGTTCATCTTGCTTCATTTAGCTATGTTTTTAAAGAGTATCTATATAAGAATTTGTAAAAAGCCTTAAGGCCCTTTTCGTAATAAAATATATTTTTTTTATTGTAACACATGCTTGCAAAGTCCATGTTTTCTGTTGTCATTTGTAGCCCCTTATTTTGTAACTTACCAGAAACTGAAAGTGTTTACCTATATGATGAAATGGCTAATATTTCCAGGCAAAAAAGGTTACATTTATACTTTGTGGCTCACAAATGAAATAGAGTTGAAAAACTATATAAAAAATGTGTTCTATTATGAGAAGTCAGTGAGATTTACCTGTGTGAGACACTCTACACAAGTTCTTCTTCAACATTTCATACAAAGGACTGAAAAAGAAAAAGAAAAATTAAAAAGGAAAGTTGCACAGAAAAGGTCTGCTTCTAGGTTTACACACGTTCAGTACAGTGATTGTGTTTCAAAAAATGATGTGACTATTATCACTTAACCATAAAAATACTGCATAACACAAAATTAATATTCTATGGTTGTGTTCTCTACAGAAACTTGAAGTAAGCAATGTATGCCTTATGCATAACTATGCATTCACAACTTCTCCTCTCCACAGAAGTATATACATTTATACCTTTCATATGCTCCCACTATGCTTCATTTGGTCATTGTAAGAAAAAGGACATAGATATGTCCATTATCCCTGAATTATTTTGAGCACTGTACAGCTCTCTCACTGTTCTATGAACAAAACATCCACTACTCCCTAAGTAATGGAGATGAGGAGTGGGAGAGGGTAGTAGTAAAATCAGCAGAGCAGCTTAGGGTGAAAATAAAGGAAAAAAAAAAAATCCTTAAAAGTAAAAAAAAGTGCATGACATTCATCTTGCCTAAACACTATGTATCACAAACAATTACCATGTTTATTTCCCACAAAATATAGCTTTTAGACCCCTTTCAAACTCAGGCCGCATTAGCGGTAAAACGCAGTTCGTTTTAGCGACGCTTTCCCGCTTTTTAAACGGTGCTTTTCGGATGCTAGTGGGGCGCTTTTAACCACCAAGATGGTGCATTTAAGCAGAGCTTTTCTGAAGCACTGCCCTTTATGGCATGCATTGTATAGGCAAGGTCCACCATTGTCACAACCAAGAAGACTGAGTAATGATTTGTAGACAGCAAGTGCATGTACTGTAAACAGGAAATGGCCGAAAGAGATTGAAAGAGTTCAGCGGCACTGAAATATAAGAAAGGGAAAAAACAAAGTTAGACCCCTTTCACACTGAAGTAGTTTTCAGGCGTTTTAGCATTATAAATCGTGCCTTAAAAGTGCCTGCCATGCGCCCGAGTGTGAAGTCCAAGTGCTTTCACACTGAGGTGGTGCGCTTGTGGGATGGGGAAAAAAAAGTCCCGCAAGCAGCATCTTTGGGGCGGGTTGGGAGCCCGGTATACAGTGCTCCCAAAGTGCCCCTGCCCATTGCAATGAATGGGCAGTGCTTCAGAAAGCTCTGCTAAAACGCCTGAAAACTGCTTCAGTGTGAAAGGGGTCCAACTTTGTTTTTTCCCTTTCTTATATTTCAGTGCCGCTGAACTCTTTCAATCTCTTTCGGCCATTTCCTGTTTACATGCACTTGCTGTCTACAAATTATTACTCAGTCTCCTTGGTTGTGACAATGGTGGACCATGCCTATACAACGAATGCCATAGGAGTAAAATTGGGAGACTGTTACACCCAAGGGCAGGATTGCCAGGTATTAAAGTCTATTGTCAGCAAGAAAAATAATTAATTTTCACGTTGAATTTTTATTATTTTTAGCCTAATTCTTTCAATTTTTAAGTCTCTAAAGTAAATTTTTGAAGAATTCCTCAAGCTTTACTTTCTTTACTGAAGTGACATTCACTATGTCCTGTATAGAAACACTGCTGCGTTACCCATTTCACATTGCCTGCTGCCTGTACTACAACTATACTGCATGGGCACTGTGTAGGAGTTTTCTATTCTGCTCATACAACTTCTCTTGTACGACCGTCGTATGTTCGGCTGCTCAAACCGCGCGTACGAACGATCGATTACATATACAACGGTCGTAAGTACGACCTGTTGTATAAAACCGTCGAACCGTGTGTACGGGGCTTTAGTGTGGTATTTGCATTTGGAATCTATTGCTGTAAATCTACATCATATATTTAAAACAGCTGTCCATGCAAGTGAAACAGGCCATTGTAAGGCTTCAAAAACTAAACAAATCCATCAGAGAGAAGCAACATTAGGAGTGGCCAAATCAATGTTTGGGATATTCAAGGCAAGAAAAGTGCACTGGTGAGTAGGGATGGGCGAACGGTTTGGTCCGAGTTTAAGTTCGGGCCAAACTTTCGCTGTTCAGCTCACATTCAAACAAATGGGACGCTCGACCGTTTATTCTGCCCCCCGAACCTACCAAAATGCAATGCGGCACTGAACAAAGCATTGCAAGCCCTGATTGGCTGAAGCAGTGAAAGCGTCAGCCAATCAGGGCACAGAGCACTGTCAGTCATGATTGAATAAAGTCATGATGACGGTGTCCAATCATGGCTGATTCACACCCCACAGTATAAAAGTATTCTTTGAAATGGCAGCCATTTTCAGTGTGTTTTCAGTGCGATTTCAGCTGGAGAGAGATAGCACAGGGCTCTGTTCAGTGCTATTAGCTAGTGTGCTAAACTGTGCTATTTTGCTTCAATTGTCAGTGTAGAATATTAGTTTAGTGTCAGTCTAGGGATAGTGTGAGTGTAGTGAGGAGGACCATTCGGCTTTGCATAGTGTGCAGCTAGAGTAGGGACAGCTTAGATAGTTTCACTGTAGTGTACTGAGACCATGTCATACATACATACATACATACATACATACATTAGTGTATCTGTAGAGTAGGGACAGCTCAGATCATTTCAGTGTAGTGAGACCGTGTCAGTAATCGTTACATTCGCGTATAGCTGGAGTAGAGGCAGTTCAGATAGCATCAGTTGAACACAGTCTATTTGATTGCGTTACTGCCGGTTTAACGCCATACAGTTCTGTGGGTTACTATAAGTTTGGCGCATTATATTGCAGTATATTATAGTGTAACCGTGGAGTGTGTCTGTGTAGTGTGAGTACTCAAATTAATGTGCACCAAACATCACTTTACATGGATTACAATGCATCTACATACAGATTTCTACTTAACATTTGCTAATAAGCAGCACCCTCCCAATAATGTCTAGGAGGACGAGGAGGAGAGGCAGACTTTCCCTTGGCACTGTAAGGGGGCCAGCAACAAATGTGTCAACAGGCAAAGGTGGACGTGGTGGTCAGTTCTCAGGCAGGGCACGATTTCCTCTGTTTAGGGAGTTTGCCCGTGTTATCCAGCACCAGCATGCAGAGGTGTTGGTGTACTGGCTTACTAAACCTCATCCTCTGTCACACAAGCAGAGAAAAGTGTGCAGTCACCTGCAGTTGCCAGAGTGGATAAACCTGCCTCCTTGTCCACATCTATTCCTAACATAGCCCCAACATCAGCCATGGAGTCGTTGTCAGCTAAATTATTTGACCACAGCGTCAGCCACTTGCTCCTTGATGATGTCCAGCCATTACTGGATTCAGATGTTGGTTCTGAGGTTGAGGATGACAGGAATTTGAGCCTAGAGAGGGGAGAACACTGGTAGACAAATTGGCATTCGTATTCCCCCAGCCGCAGCGGATTGCGATGATGAAGAAGATGAAGATGAATTGGATGGAGTCACTGATGCGACTTGGGTGCCAGATAGCGCAGAGCAGTAAACTGAAGGTGAGGCGGCACAACCCCAAGGAGACCCACAACAAGAAAGTAGAGAGCAGACACACTATTCCATCATATTCTGCAGGTGTTCTCCCGGCCCACTCCCCAAAGCTAAGCTTGCTGGGCCTTTTTCAGCACATCTGCAGATCACACTGTTGCTATCTGCCAACTGTGTCTCAGGCACAAATGTGGCAAAAAGACCTGCCATTTGGGTACCACATGCTTAACAAGGCATTTAACATCGGCAAGAGCTCCTAAAAGCCACACGAGAGTCACAAATCTCTCCCTCCTCCTCCTTACCCACTTCAGTCTGCCCCTGCTATACTGAGTCAATACCTCTCAGCAGCCTCAACTGACAGAGATTATGGTATTGCACAGGGTGTCCCAGGTTCTAGCAGCACATCTGCCAGCAGCACACCACCACCAGCACACCAACTGTAGACTGTAGCCGGCAAATTTCTCTGCCCCATCTGCTGCAGCGGGAGAAAAATAAAAAAAAAGTCCCTACCACCCACATGCCCAGCGTCTAAATGCAAGCTTGCCAAAGCGGTTGGCTCTCCAGCTTTTGCCTATCAGCCTGGAAGATTCTGTCCCCTTCCGTGAATTTGCGCAATGTGCTGTACCACAATGGCAGGTTCCCAGTCGCTACTACTTTTCACGTAAGGCCGTTCCATCTCTCTACCATCACGTGGAAGGGAATGTTCTGGCATCGTTGGGCAAGGCAATCAGCCGTAAAATCCACCTTACTGTTGACACGTGGTCCAGCAAGCATGGGCAGGGACAATATATTTCGTTCACAGCACACTGGGTAACGCAGCTTGCAGCTCGAAGGGTCTGCGATCCCTCGTCTCCATACAGCTGATGGTTATGATGCCAGACCAGTGAGCTCTACCCACTCCTGCTCCACCTCCATGCCCTCTGCAAAATTGTCGTATGAACATCAGGCACCCCCTAAGCATTCAAAGGGCTATTCCATGAGTCAGGCTAAAATGTGCCATGCAGTGCTTCAGCTGGTGTGTCTAGGGGAGAGGAACCACACTGGGCCAGAGATTCTTGCAGTTCTGCAGGGACAGGCCCAGAAGTGGTTCAGACCACGACAGCTGGGAGCCAGGAATGGTGGTGTGCGATAATGGCTCAAATCTCCAGACCGCCCTTAGAGACAGGGAAAGTTGACACATGTGCCATGCCTGGTACATGTCCTCAATTTGGTGGTGCAGCATTTCCCAAATAAGTACCCAGGGTTGCAAGATGTGTTAAAGCTGGCCAGAAGAGTCTGCAGCCATTTCAGGCAGTCATACACAGCCAGTGCTCGGTTGGCTGAAATTCAGCGAGAATTCCACCTGCCCGTAAACTGTCTGAATTTAATGCCTACCAGGTGGAACTCGACTTTCGCGATGCTGCAGCGTCTATACATGCAGCAGAGGGGCGTCAACGAATACCTGTGTAAGTACGGCACAACAACAGGCTCAGGCCGCCTCAGCATTTTTTTCCCCCACGCCAATGGCTGATCATTTAGGATGCATGCACTGTGCTGTCACCATTTGAGGAGGCCACAAGGATGGTGAGCGGTGACAGTGCATGCATCAGTGACATAATCCCTGTTGTGTTCCTGCTGGAGCAGACTCTGCGTGGCATTATGGGCAGGGCACTGGAGACAGAGCAGCAGGAATATAAGGGCTTCCTTTCCTCTCAAGGCCCACTTTATCCAAACATCATTCCTATGTCACGGAACACACAGGAGGAGAGAGGGGAGGAGGATGAGGTGGAGGATTTTGGAACGTTCATAGGCTTTGAAGAGGAAGATGTGTCAATCTGTAAGCAATGGCTTTCCAACCCCAGGTCCCTAGGGAGTAGTACGTGGCTGGAAGGAGTAACTTCCAGATGCTGTCATCCTGAGTGACCCCCAAGAGTCTACTTCCCAAGCCTCTGCAAATTTGAGGCGCATGGGCAACCTTATGCTTCAAAGCCTGCGAAAGGACCCAAGAATACGTGGCATAAAGGAGAACGACCATTATTGGTTGGCAACCCTCCTTGACCACCGTTATAAGGGGAAGGTCTCTGAACTCATCCCATCCCCACAGAGTGCAAAAGATAAAATCACTTGAGGACACGTTAAAGAGGATTTTATTGAGGTTAGTGTCGTGGAAAACGTTCTTTTGAGTCTTGTTGGTCAAGAGGAGCTTTGGAGAAGGCGTCCACCTCAGTGAGGCATTTCGTAATTTTTTTAGTCCTCGCCGCCCAGGCCTGCCAGCTTCCACATTCCATCAGCAGTGTCTGCATCACATGGTGGACAATTACCTGGGCGCCAAAACAGAGATGGAGAGCTTTCCAGCTGAAGATCCACTGGCTTAATGGGTCATGAGAAGAGACCACTGGCCAGAACTTGCCCAATATGCTATTGAGTTGTTGGGCTGCCCAGCATCTAGTGTGCTTTCAGAACGAGCATTCAGTGCTGCAAGAGGTTTCATGACTGATCATAGAACACGTCTGTCCACAGACTATGTGGACTGTTTGACTTTCATAAAAAATGAATTATTCATGGATTACCAGCTATGAAGCCCCTGATGACGATGTCACCGATTGAGTTTTTTTGGGGATGTGGAATCTCTGCAGGACTTAGAGGCTGGCTCCCGCTTACCCTCCTTAACCTCTAAACTTGTCATTAGGTTACCAGGACCTAGTCTTTTTTGACGAGCTGCCTCCATTCACCATACATCAAATTTTTTTTTACCCATTCCAACACACTAGCGCTGTAGCTCCCACTCCAATTCCCTCCTTCAAGGCTGCCTAGCTTTGAAGATGTTCAATAATTTCATCATGAACAATGTTTTTGATATAGGTTTAATGGGCACAATTAACACTTTAAGACCATTTTAAGCACCTGTTTGACGGGTGCATATAATTGCAATTTTTATTTATTTTTTATTTTTTTTTACAGAAAGGCCAATTCTTGCCTTCATGAAGAGCACCTCTACAGGGTTATGGTGTGAAGGCACCACCAACACCAAAGCCCAATTTTTGCACAACCGTTACTTCTATCCAAAGTCAAAGTGACACCAGAATTTATCCAAACAATCTCTAATCTTGTTCCCAGTGCACTACATTGTGGCCTTATACACACTGGCTGCCCAGACTGTAGCTGAGCAAAATAAAAAGGCAGCTTTCTCTTAGTTCACTGACAGATGCAGCCTTCTTATGACACGTGGGGTTATGCTCATAACTAGGAGTAGACTAGGCAAAAATAAAACAAAAGTATAGGTTGGCCCCTCCCAGGGGGCCATCCTTACCTTAGCATATAATCCCCCTGCTCTGCATAGCACATCAGTTCGTAACAAGCCGTACAAACTCAACACAGAGAGGTGGGTGCTGCGTCTGTCAGTGAACTCAGAGAAAAGGATTTTACGGTAAGTTATAATAAAATCCCTTTTACTCTTCCGTTTACTGACAGACGCAGCCTTCTAATGACACGTGGGGACGTCCCAAAGCTGTGCCAATCAAGAGGGGTGGGCAAACTAACAACTGTACCCAACAGAAAAAGCACTCTCAGGCGGCGCTAACCACGCCTACACTGCCGCTTGTAATACTTTGCGGCCAAAGGCAGCATCCGAAGATGCTGAAACATCAATTTTGTAAAACTTAGTAAACGTGCGCACTGAGGCCCAAGTAGCCGCTTTGCACACCTGAGACACGGAGGCCTGGTGTCTCAATGCCCAGGAAGTACTAACTGCCCTGGAGGAATGAGCCGTGACTGGAAAAGGGGGGTACCTTGCCCCGAATCTCATATGCATGAGTCACGGTCTTCCTGATCCAACGAGAAATGGTAGCTGACGAGGCCGCCGTGCCTTTGCGCAACCCTTCCGTCAGCACAAATAAAGAATCAGACTTCCGAAAAGAAGCTGTAAAAAACAAATACACCTGCAAAGCCCTCACCACATCCAAAGAATGCAGTTCAAATTCCTTGGGATGCGACGGGGGCGGGCACAATGAGGGAAGAACAATATCCTCATTTAAATGAAAAGAAGAAACCACCTTCAGAAGAAACGAAGGGGAAGGTCACAAAACCACCTTGTCCTTGTGAAGGACCAAGTAAGGTGACTTGCAGGATAACGCTGCCAACTCAGACACCCGCCTAGCGGATGTGACAGCAACCTGAAAAGCCACTTTCTGCTTCAACAGTCGCAAGGCAATGTCCCTAATCTTTTCATATGGTGGTTTCTGCAGCACAGAAAGCACCAGATTCAAATCCCACGGTGCCAGAGGCGACTGTACCGAAGGAGCCACATGACGTACCCCCTGTACAAATGTACGGATCAATGAATGAGACACCAAGGGCCGTTGAAAAAGAACCGCCAGGGCCGAAATCTGACCTTTAAGCGTACTTAACGCCAGGTTCTTGTCCAGTCCTTGCTGCAAAAAAGACAGTACTCTGGACACTATATAAGAGCGGGGGTTCCAACCCCCTGCTTTGCACCAGGTAATATAGGCCTTCCAGGTCCTATGATAAATCTTACGTGAGGTACTTTTACGTGCTTCAATCATAGAAGGGATCACGGAGTCCGAGACACCCCTAATCCCTTAACACCTGGGACTCAATAGCCAAGCCGTCAAAGCCAGCGAGGGTAAAGCAGGGTGCAAGATGGGCCCCTGAGATAGTAGGTCTTCTTCTGGATGATAGAGTCCCCGGGTAGAACGTGGGACGAAATGGGAGCGACCGAAACTGCCGAACCGATAAC
>BLSH010022528.1:498971-510966 GCA_018402905.1 Glandirana rugosa
CAATAGCCAAGCCGTCAAAGCCAGCGAGGGTAAAGCAGGGTGCAAGATGGGCCCCTGAGATAGTAGGTCTTCGCGAAGTGGAAGACGCCACGGAACATCTGTCACCATCCATACTACGTCGGCGTACCAAGGACGCCGAGGCCAATCCGGAACTACCAGGATTGTCGGGATTCCCTCTGCTTCTATCCTGCGCAGAACCCGCGTTAGAAGCTTTAGAGGAGGAAAGATGTACAGTAGCCGATACCGACCCCAGGGCGCTACCAGTGCGTCCTAGGCGACCGCCAACGGATCATTTCTTCTGCACACAAAGGTCTGTACCTTGCGATTGAACCTGGAGGTCATGAGGTCCACCTCTGGTGTGCCCCACTTGAGGCAAATCTGGCGGAACACTTCAGGATGTAGGGACCATTCCCCTTGATCCAGAGTCCAGCGGCTGAGAAAGTCCGCCTGCCAATTTTCCACATCTGCAATGTAGATTGCAGAGAGCTGGCACGTGAAGTTCTGCCCACCGAAGGATCAGAGCCGCCTCCGCGGCTGCTGCCGAGCTTCTTGTTCCGCCCTGATGGTTCACATATGCCACAGGTGTGGCATTGTCCGACTGAACCCAGACAGGGAGGTCTCGCAGCCTTTCTGACCAACGGGACAGACAAAGTCTGATCGCTCTCAGTTCCAGTACATTTATTGGAAGACAAGCTTCCTGCACTGACCAACGACCCTGGGCAGAGAACTGACCCAGGACCCCTCCCCAGCCCGATAGGCTGGCATCCGTCATTATCAACCAACCAATTGAGGGGGAGAAAACATTTTCCCCAACCTTAGGGCCGGAGCCCGAATCCACCAAATCAAGGATCCTCGGGACTGATGATCCAACCTGATCAGTCTGTCTAGGGATAGGGGAGATTTGTCCCATTGCGACAAAATCGCCTTCTGCAAGAGCCGAGTGTGAGTCTGGGCGTAAGGTATTGCTTTGAAAGTCGACACCATGAGCCCCAACACTCGCATACAGAACCGTAAGGAGGACCACTGGCGTGATAACAGGGTTCGCACTGCTGCCTGAAGTGTCAGGAGCTTGTTTGGTGGAAAAAACAACCTTGCCTGCACAGCGTCCAGAATCAGACCCAGGTATTCCAGCCGGCAGGATGGAGTCAAACGATGACTTCTGCAGGTTGATTAGCCAACCGAACTCCTCTAACGTGGACACCGCAATTGTCACGTTCTGCTCCAGAGCCGCAGCAGACTCTGCTCTCAGGAGTAAATCGTCGAGGTATGCTACTACCGCGATACCTCTCTGTCCCAGCAGCGCCAGCATCGGGGCCACCACCTTGGTGAGATTAAGCCAACCTGAAGGGAAGTGCCACAAACTGGTAATGCAGGTCCCCCACTGCGAAGCGTAGAAAACGCTGGTGACTGTGACAAACTGGAACATGGAGATACGCGTCCCTGATATCCAGGGACGCCATGAATTCCCCTTGGTGCAGGGCGGCCATGGCCGAGCGGATGGACTCCATCCTGAATCTCTTCGTCTTTACAAAGCGGTTTAATGGCTTCAGGTCAGGAACTGGCCTGACACCGCCCTTTTTGGGCACCACAAAGAGGTTGGAGTAAAACCCGTGAAATCTTTCCACCATGTGTACCGGTACAATCACCCCCTGTTCGGCAAGCGCCCGAACGGTGCCTAGAAGCGCCTCCCGACGCCCATGAGGGAGTCTCAAGTTTGAAGTGAAGAACCTTTCTGGGGGCAGAGAGATCAATTCTATCCTGTACCCGGAGGACACCACCTCCAGTACCCACCGATCAGTGATGCGGGCAGTCCACCTGTCTGCGAACCCCAGCAACCGGTCCCCCACCCGTGAGTCGGGCGGGGGCAACCCATCATGCGGAGGTTGATTTATCCTTCGCTTTTTCCGACTTATGCTGCCAGAGCCATTTACTGGGCCCAGCGGAAGCCTTACTGGACTTGAAGCCCTTACCGGCTGAGCCGGGTGCCCGAAAAAACTTTTTCTGACCTGAAGAAACAGGGCCCTGCCTACGGCGAAAATCCCGCCGCTTTGGCTCTGGAAGGAAAGTACTCTTCCCTCCCGTGAAATCCTTAATGATTTCATCCAACTGTGGGCCAAACAGAGGCCCTCCCTGAAAGGGAAGATCTGCTAGAACTTCCTTTGAAGCCTGGTCGCCCGACCAAGAGCAGAGCCACAGCACCTGCCTGATAACGATTGCAAAAACAGACATTTTTGACAATATGGGAAAAAGGTCCAAAGCAGCATGGCATATGTAGCGGAGACCCTCTTCCAAATGTTGAGCCCGCTGCACCTCAGCCTGTGCACATTCACAAGTTAAACCAGTGTGCAGTGTGGCAGCATGCTCGTGAAGAGATTGCGCCGCCATTGCAGCCGCTAGGGCCGGCTGCATGGCTGACCCAGCCAACAAGAACAGAGCCTTAGACACTGCCTCCGTGCGGCGATCAGCCGCCTCCTTAAAAGACGGAGACCCCTCCAAGGGAATGGTCGTTGCCATATTCAGAAGGGCCACTGAGGGGGGGTCCACCGTTGGGGAAGCCCATCTCTTAGTAAAGCTATCCTCAAAGGGGTAGCGAACAGCAAAGCTTTTAGGAAAAGGAATTTGGTGGCCTCAGCCATTCCTTGAACACCGCCTGTTCAAACACCTGATCAAATGGGTAAGCCCTAGGGGCCTAGGGGGTTTAAGTGATCCACAAATATATGTGGACTCATGCAACTCCACCGCTTGGTCAAGCCGCATGGAGTCGCGGATATCAGTGATCAGAGCGGCCACTATCGCTTTATCACGCGAAAAAGGAGCCTCCTGATCACCTTCGCCTTCTGAGGGCAGTTCACCCTCTGATAGGTCCACAGGTGTGACCACTGAGGTGCTTTCTGGATACGAATCCTCCCCTGAGGAAAGAGGGGGGGTGGGCGTTTTTTGGGGCCCGCCGGAACCGGGTCCCCCGCCCGGGGAAAGAACTCCCCAAATACCGCCCTCAGCTGTTCCAGGGACACCAAGGTTCCCAGGGTGGATTGTTGATCCGCAGGTACATAGCCTTGCCGGCCTCTGACATCCCAGCCTTCCGGCACCCCCACTGTGTGACCACCACCTCTACCCCACCAATCAGCCAGGGAGACCCGGGAGGATTGCACCCACCGCTACCAGCACCCAGGGAGAGCCAGCTATACTTGCTGTTTTAAATGCCGCACTGTGACCGGAATGAGCAATGCCCAAAAATCCACTGCACTTCAAGAGCCTGCACCACAGAGTGTCAGCCACGTTGTTCAAGTGAAACCGGAAGTACTAATTCCATTTATATCACTTCCTGTACCAAAAACGACCACTGAGGGCTGAAAACCACATGTGGTTACCAAACAATGGATGCTGCCATCAACACAAGCAGAACTTATAGCAAAATGGTGTGGTCGGCAGACGAACGAACGGTGATCCACACCGAATGGCGGCGAACCGCTTAATGCAGTGCTCCTAACGGTCAGTGCAAGGTGCGGTACTGCGGGGCGGGGGAGATAATCCTCAAAGGGGTACCACCCAGTGTGTCCCCACTAACGGACCCCCACCGGCCGGCTACCACAGAAGCTGCCCAGGTGCCCACTCTCCGCGCCCCTAGAACGGAAGAGGGGTCCACTCACCAATCCGACGGGCGCAGTGAGTAGCCACCCGGAGCAGACTTACCTCCCCAGAGAGGCATGCTGCTGGCCAGGCCCCTGGACAGGAACAAAACCAGTCACTGGGCTCTAGTGGGTTTTAGCCACTGGCCGCCCGCACGGAAGGGGCGCTATGTGGCGGGCCCCCGCTAAGGGTAGCTTGCACAGTGTCGGCCGGACTGGGGAAAGTTTTTGGATTCTAGATATCCTCTATACCACCAGCCGGCTTCTTGATAGCAGTCTTCATCAGAAAAAAGGGATTTTATTAAAACTTACCGTAAAATCCTTTTCTCCGAGTTCACTGACAGACGCAGCTCTCCATTACGTGTGGGTTTATGCTGGTCTCACTAGGAGTTAACTAGGCAGGGAAAAGATACAGCTGGCCCCTCCCATGG
The DNA here is from genome assembly GCA_018402905.1 of Glandirana rugosa. Lineage (NCBI taxonomy): Eukaryota > Metazoa > Chordata > Amphibia > Anura > Ranidae > Glandirana > Glandirana rugosa. Next base: position 503,032 of record BLSH010022528.1, read on the forward strand.
GGGGTGTCCTCTCTTCCCACATAAACCACCTCATAGCATAGCTCTTCAGTTCGTGGGTGCTGCGTCTGTCAGTGAACTCGGAGAAAAGGATTTTACGGTAAGTTTAATAAAATTTTTTTCTCCTATCGTTCACTGACAGACGCAGCTCTCCATTACGTGTGGGGATGTCCCCAAGCTGTGTCAAAAAGAGGGGTGGGTAAACGTTAACAGTACCCAACTGAACCTCTAAGGAAGGCGCCAGACACGCCTACGCTGCCGCCTGCAAAATTTTTTCGGCCAAAGCAGCATCCGAAGAAGATGCAAGCACAGCAAATTATAAAACTTAGTGAAAGTGTGAACCAAGGCCCAAGTGGCCACCTTGCACACCTGCGACACACAGACCTGGTGCCTGAGAACCCAGGAAGTGCTAACAGCCCAGGTAGAATGAGCTGTGACTGGAAAAGGGGGAACCTTGCCCCGAACAGAATAGGCATGGGTCACGGACTGTCTAATCCAACGAGAAATCGTAGCCAACGAGGCCGCCAACCCTGTGCACGGACCCTCTGACAGCCAAACAAGGCATCAGCTTTTTGAAAAGAAGCTGTGGCAGCCAAGTACACTCGTAAGGCCCTCACTACGTCCAAAGTATGCAACTCAAATCTCTTTTGAGTGTGACGGACGAGGGCACAATGAAGGACAATATCTTCATTAATGTGAAAGGAAGAAACCACCTTCGGAAGGAATGAAGGAGAGGGTTGCAAGACCGCCTTGTCCCAATGTAGGACCAGGTAGGGAGACTTGCACGATAATGCTGCTAATGCAGACACCTTCTGGCGGAAGTGATGGCAACTAAAAAGGCCACCTTCTGTGACAGCAATTGTAAGGAAATCTCCCTGATATTCCCATATGGCAGTTTCTGAGGTACAGAAAGCACCAAATTCAGATCCCACGGAGCCTTCACCCGAGGCGCCACATGTCGCACACCTTGTACAAAGGTACGAATCAACGAGTGCGAAGCCAAGGTCTCTGAAAAAGAATCGCCAGAGCCGATATCTGGCCCTTGAGTGTGCTCAAAGCCAGGTTTTTGTTCAGGCATCGCTGCAAAAAAGTCAGGACCCTGGACAGAACATCAGAGCGAGGGTTATGACCCTCCGCCTCGCACCAAGCTATATAAGCCTTCCAGGTGTGGTGGTAAATCTTGCGGGAAGTACACTTGCGAGCCTTCCACAAGTGAAGGACACTCTTCATGAGGTTGGCGTATCATTGTCAAAGTCTACAATTAAGAGAAGACTTCACAAGAGCAAATACAGAGGGTTTACCACAAGGTGCAAACCATTCATAAGCCTGAAAAATAGAAAAGCAAGATTAGACTTTGCCAAAAAACATCTAAAAAAGCCAGACCAGTTCTGGAAACGCATTCTTTGGACGGATGACAAGATTCATCTGTACTAGACTGATGGGAAGGAAAAAGTGTGGAAAAGACTTGGAACAAATCATGATCCAAAGCACACGTCATCTGTAAAACATGGTGGAGGCAGTGTGATGGAATGGGCATCTATGGCTTCCAGTGGCACTAGGGTCATTGGTATTTGATGTGACAGAAGACACAAGCAGCCGGATGAATTCTGAAGTGTTTAGAGATATACTGTGAGCCCAGATTCAGCCAAAAGCAGCAAAGTTTATTGGGCGGCGCTTCACACAGTACAGATGGACAATGATACAAAAAAAAAACTGTGCAAAAGCAACACAGGAGCTTTTGAAGGAAAAGAAAAAGGAATATTCTGCAATGGCCGAGTCAATCACCTGATTTTAACCCAATTGAGCATGCATTTCACTTGCTGAAGGCAAAACTATAGGCAGAAAGAGCAACAAAGAATAACTGAACACAGCTGCAGTTAGAGCCTGGCGAAGCATCAGAAAAGAGGAAACCCAGCCTTTGGTAATGTCCATGGGTTCAAGAATTCAGGCAGTTATTGCCAGTAAAGGACGACTCTTAACAAAATATTTAAAAATAAAGATTTTATTTATGTTTATATTCATTTGTCCAATTACATTTGAGCCTCTGAAAATGGGAAAGGTGGGGGCGGGGGGGGGGGCTGTGCATTAAAATGGTTGCAGTTCCTAAACTTTGTACATTGAATTAAAGCTGAAAGTCATACAGAGTTTAAAAGTATGAAAATTGTGCCTGTGTGGAAATATATATGGACCCAACTATATACAGTAGTCCTCAAATAAAAATTCAACCAGATAAAGCAGCTGAAGATACACCGTAAAGCATGCAGGAAAATAAGTAATTTGTTGTCCTACCACTCAAGTACCCCGTGATTTGGGGGGGGGGGGGTCACAGGCCCAAAGAAATCCCACTTTGTTTAGCCTTATATACTTCCTGGCTAGTGAACATGGCATTTTTAGGGGCAGCCACATATCAGCAGGCTAGGCTTGTTTGACTTACGGGAATGGAGACCGCTGTAGTTGACTGCACTAAGCTATATTCCTAGACCACTCATACAAAAGGCCATTAAAGTACATTGGTTTCTATGCAGTGTTGATTTTTGTGATCAGCAAGATGCAATGTCCAGTACATAATCAATCCAAATACTGAAAAGATCTCACACATGTGGTATTCCCCAGACACAGGAGTAGCAGAATGTGTTTTGGGGTGGAATTTTTAAGCAAGTCCATGTTGTGTGTGAAAAATCTCTTCTAAATAAACTGACAACTTAGTGCACAAAATATTTTTTACGCATTTGAAATTTTCCAAAACTTGTGGGCAAAAAAAAAAAAAAAAAAAAATCTTTAACCACTTCAATACAGGACGTTCATACCCCCTTTCCCGCCCAGACCAATTTTCAGCTTTCAGCGCTCTCACACTTTGAATGATAATTACTCTCTCGTGCTACACTGTACCCAAACAAAAATTTTATCATTTTTTTGACACAAATAGAGCTCTCTTTTGGTGGTATTTCATCCCCTCTGGGTTTTTTTTTTTTTTGCGACATAAGTGAAAAAAGTGTGAAAATTTTGAAAAAAAACCCACTTTTTTTTAGTTTCTGTGATAAAATTTTGCAAATAAGTAATTTTTGTACATAAATTGGGGCCAAAACCTATACTGCTACCTATCTTTGGTAAAAATAACCCAAATAAGTGTATATTATTTGGTCTGTGTGAAAGTTATAGAGTCTACAAGCTATGTTGCCAATCATTGAAAATTGATCACACCTGATGCACTGATGGCCTATCTCATTTCTTGAGGCCCTGAAATGTCAGGAATGTACAAATACCCCCCAAATTACCCCCTTTTGAAGAGTAGACATGCCAAGGTATTTAGTAAGAGGCATGGCGAGTTTTTTTGAAGTTGTACTTTTTTCCCACAATTCTTGGGAAAATTAAGTAATTATTATTATATTTTTTTTTTTGCACAAAATTGTCAGAACAAGTTATTTCTCACACACAGCATATGCATACTTCCAATTACACCCCAAAATACATTCTGCTACTCGCCCCAAGTATGGCGATACCACATGTGAGACTTTTTCACAGCCTGGCCACATAGAGAGGTCCAACATACAGGGAGCACCGTCAAGCATTCTAGGAGCAGAATTTTCACATCTAATTTCCTAACGACCTATTACACTTTTGAAGGCCCTGGAGCACCAGGACAATGGAATCGCCCACAAAATGACCCCATATTGGAAAGCAAAACACCTCAACGTATATTCTGTGAGGCCTTATGAGTCTTTTGAATGGTTCATTTTTTTCCCACAAGTCTTCGAAAAACGTGGAAAGAAAATGAAAACGCTTTTATTGTTAGACAAAGTGGTCAATTTATAAAGGTATTTTTAACACATAGCATGTACATAGCAAAAATGAACCCCCAAAATATATTCTGCTACTCGTCCCGGGTATGGCGATACCACATGTGCGACTTTTTCACACCCTGGCCACATACAGAGGCCGAACATGCAGGGAGCACTGTCAGGCGTTCTAGGAGCATAAATTACACATAAAATTTCATTCATACCCATCGCTTTTGAAGGCCCTGGAGCATCAGGCCAGTAGAATTACCCCCAAAATTACCCCATTTCGGAAAGCAAACACCCGAGGTATATTCTATGAGGCATGGGCTGCAGATAGGTACTCAGGTATTCTGATGGGCTGCAGATAGGTACTCGGTTACTCAGATGGGTTGGTGACAGGTACTCGGGTACTCAGATGGGTTGGTGACAGGTACTCGGGTACTCAGGTGGGCTGGTGACAGGTACTCGGGTACTCAGGTGGGCTGGTGACAGGTACTCGGGTACTCAGGTGGGCTGGTGACAGGTACTCGGGTACTTTGCAGGGCTCGTGACAGGTACTCAGGTACTTTGCTGGTCTTGTGACAGGTACTCAGGAACTTTGCTGGGCTCGTGACAGGTACTCAGGAACTTTGCTGGGCTCGTGACAGGTACTCAGGAACTTTGCTGGGCTCGTGACAGGTACTCAGGAACTTTGCTGGGCTCGTGACAGGTACTCAGGTACTTTGCTGGGTTGGTGACAGGTACTCAGGTGCTCTGATGGGCAGGTGACAGGTACTCGGGTACTCAGATGGGCAGGTGACAGGTACTCGGGTACTCAGATGGGTTGGTGACAGGTACTCAGATGGGCAGGTGACAGGTACTCGGGTACTTTGATGGGCAGGTGACAGGTACTCTGATGGGGTGGTGACAGGTCCTCTTTATTGGGGGAGGTCTGTGTGCTTGGTGTTCACAGTAGGCGGTAAGAAGCTGTTACCGCAATCTCCCTCTCACACACAATCGGTGTGTGACAGGGAGAACCGCTTTAACAGCTCGTTACCGCGGTTTGTTTACATCACATGACCGGCTGTGATTGACACAGCCGGTCACGTGGTAAAGAGCCAATTCTGTTGGCTCTTTACACTGATCGGAGCTGGGCTTTGTCCGAGGGACAAGCTTCAGCCCCAATCACTGCGCCTACCCGGGGACGTGCACGAGCGGCGTGCACGTGGAGGTAGGTAGTGACCAGCTGTGATTGGCCACAGCCGGTCACGTGGTAAAGAGCCAATCTTATTGGCTCTTTACCCCGATCGAGGAGGAACTGTGTCCCGAGGGACAAGATCGATCCGGGATAGCCACGCTGCGGGCCCCCAGGGGCCCACAGTAGCGGCGAAAAGGGAAAGACGTCCCAGGACATTGTCCCAGATCGACAGAGGTTCCCTGCTGACGTCATTTTACAATGACTCAGTAGGGAACTGGTTAACCACTTGCCAACTGCCCACCACAGAGTGACGGCGGCAAGATGGTTCGTTATCGCAAAACACCATCAGGGGACGGCAGCCGCAATCACGCAACATGAGCGTGCGCGCACTGTTGTTCGATTCATCACGGGACCGATCACTACACGGCCAGGCCAATGATTTTTGACCTGGCCCCTCCAACTGGTCCTGACGAATGACATTGCTCCTCTGCCTCTGAAATGTAAACAGAGGCAGAGGAAGTGGGCTCAACTTCCTCCCTGAAGCCCTTTTCAGTTTCAGCGAGAGCATCTAAAAGCAAGTTGCACAACACTACACTGACACCAGGACAGTGAAGCACACTTAACCCTTTGATCACCCCGATTGCCCCCCCCCAGTTAACCCCTTCACTCCTGTCACCCCGTCACAGTGTCATAGTGCAGTGATCTGATTTTTACCGATTGCTGTATCGTGACCCTTGTGACACTAAATCAGTGTTAGGGTAGGTAGTATTAAGCCTAGTTAGGTGTAAATACTCCCCCTTGCCCCCTCCCCAATAAAGTTTTTAACCCCTTCATTGCCCCATCATCTGTGATCACCGTCTAAGTGTCACGTGTGACGCTAGCTTGCCAGATAGTATTTTTTTCAATCAGATTACCGGCCATATATTATTTTATATACCTTTTATAGGTTTTAACACCCGATCGCCTGGCGGTGACCCCAGTTAGGTTTTAGTGCGCGTTAGGGCCAGCGTAAACCCCAGGCAGGGCCAATTAGTTGGATACTCTGACACGCACACACACATTAGATAGGCATTAGATATTATTGTAGTATCTGATCAGATCAATATCTGCAACCTGATCAGATATATATTAGCGTCCCCACTAATTTAGTATCTTAAAAAATGCAATGTTAACGGGATCAGCCCAGATACCTGCTAGCACCTGCGTTTAGCCCCTCCGCCCAGCCCAGCCCACCAAAGTGCAGGATCAATAGATCGCTGTCACTTACAAAACACTGAACACATATCTGCAGCATTCCTCAGAGATCACGACCGATCCCTGCGTAATCTGACAGTGATTTTGGTAGCGTTTAATACAGGCACTGACAACCAGGTGCGCTTTTTGGCCTGTGAGTCACGGTAGTGTACTAAAAGTCCAAAATGTCCAATCCGAGGTACACTACTGAAGAGCCCTACACTATGCTGAGTATGACAGATGAGAGTGATGGGGAAGTCTCACTGTCAGAATCAGGCTCAGCATATGAACCTGTAGAGAGTAGCGGCACCCTGTCAGATAGCTCTGACGATGGAGTTGTGGTCCCTGCTAGGGTCAGGCGACCCCGTTCTGCTGTCGCTGATGTGCATGAAGTGCAGGGCTCTCGTATGCAGCAGAGAGCCAGTACTAGCGCCGCTACTCCTGGTGACCTGGCAAGCACCAGCGGCCTAGTACATCCTGGTCATAGACGAACCAGCACTGCAGTATCACGTGGTGACGTGGCGAGTCCCATAAGTGCAGTTCAAGCTGGTGTGGCTAGCACAAGTAGTGTCCTGCAGCCACAAAGAAGACCAACACAGGCCCGCAGAACCCATAGTGCCCTTCCTGACTTGCAAACCCGGATTGGCAACCCACCACTGATGCAGCACGCATACTCTCCCCCCCCCCCCATTCACTGCCCAGCCCAAAATCACGGTGAATACAGAACAAAGTTGTGGGACCCCCCACATGAATGGGACGTTTTCAATGGGCACACCACGAGATAGCCAGAATGAATTGTATAAAAAATATATAATATTTTATTTGTACATAGAAAAATACATATCTAACAATATATATACACAAAAAAAGTAATACAGTAACAAGAAAAAAACAACGGGGAGAAAGGTAACAAGTGGGAGTCCCCCAAGTACCACGTGATGCAAATCCCACGTAGGGTCACATCCAGTGGCACGTCGAGGGGCCCCTACCAGAACACACTATACAATTAAAAAAAATCCTTAAGCCAAAGTATGTTATACGCGAACAAGGAGTCAACGCGTTTCACTACGAGCTTCCTCAGGACTCCAAAACTATGGCTTTCAGTTGTGGGAACAACTAATTAAAAAGAAATAATATAATTAGCACAACACAAAAACAATAAAGATTGGGTCTACTAATATGTAGATTCATTTAGGCATTTATCTGTATATCATTTATCATATATGTTCAGTATACAGGCGCTTACATGTAACTCCTCATGGTTCGGGACGGCAATCAGGGGGGCGAGCATAGGGGTCTATCAAAACCCAGACTTCAAGGGGGTATCTATCAGAAGTAAGGATAATGTTACATACATATGTTATAATATTCAAAGGTTTTGAAGGGAGCAAGAAAAGGGCACCTATAATTCAATATATGGAAGTTTTGGAAACTTATAATATTGTATACATACATTGTAATAGGAATGAAGACTATCTATGGGGGAACTTCAGACCCAAAACTATCTGGGGATACGAGCGGGGGGACTAACGGCAGGGCTTGGTACTCCTCAATGTACATTCGCGGACATATGACTTGTATATACTATTTACTATATGTCTATTTACGGATTTACTTAGATGTATAATCATCTGGGTTAGAAATAACAAAAACACAACACGATTAATATAATAAAGAAAAATTAATCAACAAGGGTGTTGACTTTCGGTATCAAAACCTCAGGACTCCTTCGAGCATCACTTTGCGCAA
>BLSH010022528.1:525315-541969 GCA_018402905.1 Glandirana rugosa
CTGGGAGGCTGTGGTTGCTGCTGCACGCAATGTTGATTGTGAACAGATCAAAACACTGACAGAATCCATGGATGGCAGGCTTTTGAGTGTCCTTGCAAAGAAAGGTGGCTATATTGGTCACTGATTTGTTTTTGTTTTGTTTTTGAATGTCAGAAATGTATATTTGTGAATTTTGAGATGTTATATTGGTTTCACTGCTGAAAATAAATAATTGAAATGGGTATATATTTGTTTTTTGTTAAGTTGCCTAATAATTATGCACAGTAATAGTCACCTGCACACACAGATATCCTCCTAAAATAGCTACAACTAAAAACAAACTAAAAACTACTTCCAAAAATATTCAGCTTTGATATTAATGAGTTTTTGGAATCATTGAGAACATGGTTGTTGTTCAATAATAAAATTATTCCTCAAAAATACAACTTGCCTAATAATTCTGCACTCCCTGTATTCTGGAGTGAGGACGGCCCCCTGGGAGGGGTCAGCTTGCTTTTTTTCTATTTGCCTAGTCTACTCCTAGTAGGATGTGCATAAACCCCACTTGGCAATGAAGGGCTGCATCTGTCAGTGAACGTAGGAGAAATTATGTTCTTAAGCCTTCCCGCTAAGATCTTCGCCAGTATTTAAGAATCACAGTTAAGCAATGAAACTGAATGAAACACTCACTTAGATCTTTATCTGGCTTTGGTATAAGCACCACCAAATCTTCATACATTGAATCGGACAAAGATTCCCATGTGAATGTTTCTGTATACATTCTGGTTATAATTGGTGCTAGAAGGCATGGCCTGAAGCTGCATGGAGTAGGAAGTCTACCTTGAGAGCTCTGCTGCACGACCATCCTAAACAATAATAACCTAGAGTTAATACTGCCTGCATCTACCACCCACCTGGTGCCCAAGACCCCTTACATTCTGCTGGTCTCCGAGGCAATTAAACTTGACAAGTTCCGTCATTAGGAAAGGGACACCAGCAAGGAAACTGGCACGGCAGCCCCTGCAGACACAGAAAGGCCCTCGGATGACACGGAAAGAATCCTGGATGCCATTACACAATGCCGGACATTGCTCACCACCCAAATAGAGGAGATAAAAATGGACAATTCTTTGCTGCACCAGGACCTCCAGAAAGTAAGGGAGCGTGACGGAAACCGAGCGCTGCATAGGCCGGATGGAGGACGACCTGCCGCCATTACATTTCTCCACAGAGCAAGTGCAGCACTAGCTGCACATGGTCATGGCAAAACAAGATGACATGGAGAAAAGTTTGCAACGGTGCAATCTCCGCTTCGTTGGTCTGCCCGAGGGAGCAGAAGGCAAAGACCCACAATCCTTCCTGGAAAACCTGCTTATCACTACCTACACTAGAGAGGCAATCTCCACCTCCTTTGTGGTCGAACAAGCTCACCGACTGGCCACCAAACCTCCCCCTGTTGGTGCACCACCCCGCACTTTCATAGCGAAGTTCATTTACTTCAGAGACTGGGATGCTGTCCTCCGCCTGTCCCGGGAGAAGGGGAACATACCATACCACAACACCCATGTAATGGTCTACCCAGACTTCGCTGCAGAGATCCAGAGACGCCGTGCTCAATTTACTGAGGTGAAAAGACAGGGTTAAACCACCTAAAGTCCACCATGCTGTACCCTGCTAGACTGCGGGTGGTTGGAGAAGATAGGGTCCATTTCTGTGAGGATCCTGAGGCAGCAATAGCTTGGCTGGAACACCGTGATGCAGCCGCCTAAACATCATCCTCCTTTACAAGGTACAGTGCCTTTTCTCCTCACACCCTGCTGGAGCTGCTAAACTTGCTGTTTTAACACCCTCCTGCATATCCTTCAAACACCTCAGCCATCTGAGCTGCAACAAACTAAGTTTGTTTCTCCTTCACAGACATGATTGTCTCCTTTCCCACCTTGCTGAGTCCCCTCTTGCCCAGGTATTTCTGCTCAACATATGCACATATATGGCAGATCTATGCTGCCTTGACCCGGCTTCCTCAATGCTTTCCCCACACCTCCATGTTATATGTGCAGGCAATACCCGAAGCAACCCGCATGGACTGTTAATGGTCCCCATTTTCCACCCTTGTTTTGGGACTTTCACCAGGTTCCCTCCATCTTGGGCAAGAGTGCCCCCTACACCAAAACCAGCTTTTCAGCGAAAACTCGCTCCCGTTTGTGCTTTGGTACCTCAAAACACTGTCCCTGCACTGTTGTACGGAGGACAGTGTACAAGTTATTTTTGCCTGGCTAGCTACCGTCTTGATGCTGGTATGATATCCAAGTGAAGACAGCTGCTGCTGGTCCAGGGTATGTTGTGTACTGACCTCCACTATAATCTGCCTTTTCTGTAAATCATCTTACTTGAGGTCACTGTTTTTGTTCCATTACCATATAGTTTTATAACTTTTTTGAATGAGGTTTATCTGAGTCTGCATTGTTCATACCTTATGCTTGCATCCCATGTGACGTTATCTGGTACACCGATACTAAAACTGCAATCCTATATGATGACATTTTGTGTGTCCCAGTTCCCCACTGGGTATATATGCTAGCACTTCTGCTCCTTTGTGACGTCTCATGCTCTCTAAATATTACTGTACTCCTTGTCATGGGTGTCCACACATTGACCGATCTAACACACCGTCTAATATGGCCCATATTAATTTAACAGTATGGAACGTCAGGGGACTCTGTGCCAAGCCCAAAAGTCTGGCGCTTTTATCCCATGTCAGGGCCATGAGAGCGGATGTTACAGTGCTGTTAAAAACACACCTAGCTGGCCATTTACAGTTTGCACTCAAGAAGCCCTGGATGGGAAGGGTATACCAGGCTCCCCACACCCCTCATTCTTGGAGAGTGGCTATCCTGATAGCTAAGCATACTAGGTTCCAACTGCTCGCCCTGCGAACAGACCCCCCCCCCCAAGGTAGATATGTGTTCCTTCATGCAATGCTCAATGGGTATGAAATGCTTATCCTGGCATGTTCTTCCCCTGTTCCAGTTCACTGTACTACAGGACATGGTTGTGGACTCCTTCGCTGGACAGAATGACTCAGGAAACCACCACTGTAGTCCCCCCCCACCCCGCCACATTGACCAGATTAGGCTGTATGATGGAGCTCGGCCTGACAGGCACATGGAGACAAATACCCCATATCTCTCAGCTACTCGTGCTACTCCCAGTCCCACTACACTATGTCAAGGATAGATCTCATTTTCATATCCCCACATCTTCTACCATATCTACGCAACGTGGGTTTCTAGACCTGGGTACTATCAGACTATTCCCCCTATTGTATAACGCTACTTAAAAGTCCCCCCCCACCCTCCTCCTCACGTACATGGAAGCTAAAACCCCTTTTGGCTATCTGTACTACCTGACATTGGCTCCCTACAAAATGAGTGGTCCTTTTTTTTTTCGTGCAAATTTAGGTTCAGCAACTATGGTCGCAGTATGGGAATCCTTTAAAATGCATGCTAGAACCATACTATCAACCCGCATCTCCAGATACAAGCAGTCCTCCAAATTAGTCCAGACCCACTTAAAATCCCTAGAACAGGCCTTTCAGGCGGACTTCTCGCTGCATAATACATCACTCCTAAAAGCCCAGACTAGGCTTTTAAACCCCCCTCTTTCTTGACAAGGCCAAAACATTTTTTTTTCCCCAAACAACGCAATTTTGAACATTGCCTGCGTGTTCTCAAACTACTGGCCTACTTAACTCACCATGACCATACACCCCCAGTGGTTATATCCCTCAGGGATTCCACCGAAAATCTAATCTCTGATTCCAACCTGATAGCCAAAGAGTTCCATACATTCTTCTCGACTCTGTACTCCTCCCAAACCCAACATACTAAAGATGACCTGACCGCATTTTTACAACTTGTGGAGTTCCCTATGCTGTCCCAGACCCAAATTACACTACTGGAGGCCCCTATTTCGACAGATTATATTGATGAGGCCATGGACAGCCTGGCTGCGGGTAAAGCCCCTGGGAATAACGGTCTTCCCTGGGAATTCTACACCCAATTTAGAGAGATAATCGTACCGCAGCTTCAGAAATTATTTCAATCCATGTTTGATTCCTCTATGCTCCCTGTCTCTATGAAGGAGGCTCTAATATAGTCTTGATACCCAATCCTGGTAAAGACCCTTCTCTCTCTGAATCCTACAGACCAATATCCCTCCTCCAGATAGACATCAAGATCCTGGCCAAGGTACTTGCCCTCAGACTAAACAAGGTGATCCTATCCTTAATCCACCCAGATTAAATTGGATTCATGCCCAACAAGAGCACTGCCTTTAACTTGAGTCGACTCTACCTAAACAGGCTGCCACGACCTTATGGGTTCCAGGGTGGTGGAGGGCCTGGATGCCTCCAAAGCGTTTGATTCAGTCGAATGGGCATACCTTTGGGAATGTCTGTGCAGATACAGCTTGGACCCAATTTCATAAATTGTATCCAGCTGTTATACCAAGCGTGTGTGGCTAGGGTCTTGGTTAATGGCAGTCTCTCTGATCCCTTCTCCTTACACAGTGGTACCCATCAGGGCTGCCCACTGTATGTTACTATCCACACTAACGGTGGAACCAATTGCCATTAGGGTCCACTTGAAAATTAAGGGCCTCAGATCTGGCCCCTTAACTGAAACCCTTAGTCTCTACGCAGATGACATGCTGTTGTATCTAGAGAGGGCCCCTCTCTCAAATTGGTCTTGAACCTTATAGCGCGCTTAGGTGCGTTCTCTGGCCTTGAAATAAACTGAAGTAAACCCAAATCCTTCCCCTTGACCTGACCGCTCCAACATCAGACCAGGCCAACCTTCTGTTGCAGCGAACAAGCCAGATCAAATACTTGAGGATACCAGGTTACCAGATCCCCAGAAGAGGACATTAAGCCTAATGTGGAACCACTTTACACACTGCTCAAAACCAGCACACAGATATGGGCATGACCCCCTCTCGGGGTTATGGGCCGTGTAGACCTAGTAAAGATTAGTCTACTACCCCAACTCCTGTACATCTTCTGGCACTCCGTGATATATTTACCTCTTGGGGTGTTTAAAACCATTGATTCCATCCTCAACTCTTTCATTTGGGGAAACTGTAGACAAACTTCCGTGGCGCACCCTGCATAAACTGACCTGGGAGGTGTTGTGTTGCCAGATTTCAACCTATTTTCTATATCTGCTCAATTGTCCCACTTTTTCTATTTAGACAAAGATGACAAACACAGATATCTTGAGCTGGCTTGCTCGCGTGCCCCGGGAGAATTGGCGCACTCCTTCCAACTTCTGTTTAGGGGTGCGGATACCCTGTCCGGTGTGGGAAACCGCACGAGTAATATAACACTACTACAAAATTTGTGAACAAGGCATGCGTAGATTGAGGGTATTGTCTATAAACGCCCACATACCACTATGGGGAAAAAAACTCACGGAATTAACGCTGCCAAACACAGACCTATGGGTGAGGCGTGGAATACACTACCTTGGCCAAGTGATGGACATCACCGCAGTCATATACTTTCAGGAATTAAAAACCACTCATGACCTACCTAACTCCATGTCTTTCCGCTTTCTCCAACTCCGATACGCGCTGCAATGTCAGTTTACACATGGCCCTCAAGACTTGACTTATACGGGTCTGGTGGGTGTCCTCAGGGGTGAAGACCCAAAAAGCCTAATCTCTACCTGCTATGTAACATTACTCACCCCCGCTGCCTCAGAACTGGCCTTCATGCTTAAGACTAAGTGGGAGACGGACGTGGGAGAGCTGGAGGATGATGGACAGACGTTCAATCCTCGTGTAAACTAGTCTCGCCAAAACTATCAGACAGGCTTATCGAATTTACATCGTACATAGGACATATCTAACCCCAGCTCGCATTGCCAGATATAGACCTGAGCAAGTTTTTATGCAAGAAACACTATACCTTGCTAGACTAATGATTGCCAGGAAATGGCTTCGGCTGGAGACCCAGACTGTCCATTAAGGGAAGATAGCGGTAAATCAATCCCTTCCATATAAAAAAACTTCTATACCAGCTTAGAAACTGCCCTACCAAATACCACAAATTTTGGGATAAATGGTTGGATTCAGTGTACACGACTGATGACCCAGTGGGTGAACATGGTTAACTGTTGATGTGTGTTCATGGATCACACAGGAGGAGTCTGCCTGCACATCTGCCCACAGCCAATCCCGTATATAACCACTCTGATATGTAACAGACAAATCTATTGCTGCTCTATTATGTGAAGAGCACTATTTTATACTGTGTACTCAAATTAACCACTTCAGCCCCGGAAGAATTTCCCAGGTTAGGACCAGAGCATTTTTTGCGATTCGGCACTGCGCCGCTTTAACTCACAATTGTGCGGTCGTGCGACGTTGTACCCAAACAAAATTTGTGTCCTTTTTTCCCATAAATAGAGCTTTCTTTTGGTGGTATTTGATCACCTCTGCGTCATTTCTGATCACCGCTCTAAACAAAAGAACAGCGACCATTTTGAAAAAAAACCCAAATTTCTTACTTTTTGCTAAAATAAAAATCCAAAGAAAAAAAGATTTTTTTTTTTTTCACCGGTTTTGGCCGATTTATATTCTCCCTCATATTTGTGATAAAAAAAAAAAAAATCGCAATCGGCGTTTATTGATTGGTTTGCTCAAAAGTGGCCGCGTTTACGGATGGTGAGAATTCATTTCTGGGGTTTTTATTTTTTTTTTTACTATTAATAGCGGCGATCTGCTATTTTTAGCAGTACTGCGATATTGCAGCGGACATGTCTGACATTTTTGACACTTTTTTGGGACCAATGACATTTATACAGCGATCAGAAATTTAAATGTCCACTGATTACTGTATAAATGTCATTGGCAGTGAAGGGGTTAACCTACAGGGGGCGATCTAGGGGTTAACTATGTTCCCTGGGTGTGTTCTAAATGTGGGGGGACTGGGCTACCATGGGCATGAGAGATCTAACTGATCCCAATGACAGGGATCACTAGATCGCCCCCACTAACAGAGCAGGGAACTGCCATGTTTACATCGGCGGTTCCCTGTTCTTTGCCTGTGGCTGCTCATCGCGGCTCGCCGGCAGACATTGGGACCGCCCGAGCCGCGGGCACACTCACCAGGAGTGTGGCAGACGCACGTGCCCCCTAGCGGCCATTCGCAGATCGCCGCTTTTTTACGCCCATTGGCGCCCAGCGTCCACACTGCCTCCGTAAATAGACGTTGGCAGTGTGGAACTGGTTAATGTTACAACTTGTAAAATGCATGAGCCGTATGTACCATTATAGTATGTGCTTCTATATGAGCTTCATATGTGACAATTTGACACTATGCCTCATTACATGAACAAAATTTTCTTTGGATTAAAAAAAAAAAAAAAGAATTGGTGCTAGAATATCAATGTATTATATACCTCCAAAGGAATCCCATCAGGGCCAGCCGATTTCCCTGATGCTAATAATCTCACAGCATGTCGGACTTCCTCTTCTTTAATCTCCCTATTCATCATACTAAGTTGTTCGTCAGTTAATTTAGGATATTTTATTTCATTCATATATTGCTCCATCTCCCTGTCTGTGCAAGTTAGCCTTGTCCTATACATACAGTAGAGACATAATACTCATGGAAACATTTAGTGCTCATCCATCGCATACACCAACTTCCCCGCTCTATTTCTAACTTTAGATACTACCAATGACGTTGATAGCCATTTAACCATATGGGCCAATAATTTACTTCCTTGATTCCCTTGTTCATAATGCTGCTGCTTTCTGAAAAAAAAATACTTAGCATTAACTTCCACTTGTATCTTCCACAGCTGTATACATTTTTCCACCTTTCTTTATCACTCCTTGATGGATCCCCTATATATTCTATCTCCGCTTTTACCCATTTTCAGCTAGTTCTTCCCCTTCTTGCCTATTGGTTTTCTTAATATATGCAATTGTAGATCTCAAAGCTCCCCTAAGGTATGCCTTGAGTGTATCCCAAAAATTACCATCCATTGGAAACTCTCCATGGACTTCCAGGAACATTCTCTGCTGGTCCGGTATTCAATCATTAATCTCTATTTGCTATAACCAATAGGAGTGCATCTTGCATCCTGGTCGCCTTCCGCCTAAACCTACAGCCAGTTCAAGTAGCAATGGGGAATGATCTGACACTCCTCTGGTAAGATATGTAATGGACTGCACCGATGGTAGTGTCTTATCACACAGAGCCAAATCTCTTTGGGAGTGTGATCCTTTCCCCATGGGCGCACATGAGTATACTTCATTATCTGGGTTTCTAGCTCACCATAGATCTAACCACCCCACCTCTTCTAACTTCCCAAATAAGCTTATTCCTACCTTGCCCTTCTGCTGATTACCATGTTTATCTTTTACTGGATCTAATCACATATTAACCACTTCAGCCCCGTAAGGATTTCCCCCTTTAGTACCAGAGCAATTTTTGTGATTCGGCATTGCGTTGCTTTAACTGACAATTGCACATTCGTACGACGTTGTACCGAAATTTGCGTCCTTTTTTCACCACAAATAAGAGCTTTCTTTTGGTGGTATTAGATCACCTCTGCATCATTTCTGATCACCACTATAAATAAAAAAAGAGTGACAATTTAACAAAAAAGTATAAATCCAAAAAATAAAAGTAGTAAATAAGAAAAAACACATTTTTTTCATCGGTTTTGGCCGATTTCTATTCTTCCTCATATTTTTGTTAAAAAAAAAAACCGCAATCGGCGTTTATTCGTTTGCGCAAAAGTTGACGCGTTTACAAATCATAAGAATTCATTTTTTTTTATATTTTACTAGTAATGGCGGCGATCTGCAAATTTTAGCAGTACTGCGATATTGCGGCAGACATGCCGGCCCATTTTGACACTTTTTTGGGACCACTGGCATTTATACAGCGATCAGTGCTATGAAAATGCACTGGATTACTGTGTAAATGGCATTGGCAGTGAAGAGGTTAACCTGGAGGGGGCGCTTTAAGGGTTAACCGTGTTCCCTCAGTATGTTCTAACTGGGGGCTGAGCTGGCAGGGGGGAGTGATCACGGCTTCCATATACAAGAAGCCTGTGATCACAGCCCTTCCCCCTCTGTTTGAACGAAGATCCGTGTTTACTCTCACTGCAGGGGAGCCATTACAGGCAGCCAGCGGAGAAAGGGTCCGCCCCATCTGCTCCCTGGCCCCCCCCCCGTTACACAGTGAGCGTGCCTCTGGCGGCACGCGCTCACAATACTAGCTATCGCGACCGACGGCATTTCGCGATAAGGAACCACTTTGCCGCCGTCATGCTGCGGTGGTGGTTAAAATCTCCCATACATATATTATAAGCATCTGGAAATTGTGTCAAACACTACTGCATCTTACTACCTGCGAAGTGGATGGTGGGGAGGTTATAAATACCCATTATCACAAAAGGTATTGAGTACAGTTTAGCAAACACATACATATCAACCTTCTGGGTCAAAATTAACTTGAATATTCTCCTATACTACTGACTAGTGCACCATCAGCGAGACTCCCCTTGAATAGGATATGTGGTAGGAGTGGCTAAACCACTGTATCCATGTTTTTTCAAGGTCACCCATTCATTCTTTGGTCATATATATGTTTCCTGTTGACATTTTTGCTTGCACCCTACGAAAGGTTGAATATACTTGAGCCCTCTTTAGCCTTGTTCCCATTCCTCTTACATTCGATGGCAGGGAGGCACATTTCTCATTAGTATTCACCATTCCTTATTAACACCTATTGCCAATCTTGATTTGGAAATTAATTTCTGTCTACACACATACATAATATATATGCACACCATTCACTCAAATTACAATGGGGCATTGCCATCCTGTCCCTACTACTAGTAGGATGGCAAAATGTTGTGATGCTTTTTTACACTATTGCAGACCCGTTCATCACAAAAAAAAAAAAATTAGAAATGAGGGAAAAGAAGAGAATTAAGTCGAGAGAAAAAAAAAAATGTTCAACTTCAATTCTTTTCCATAGAGCTAAAACCCTTATTATCTGCGTCTTGTTCCAATAAGTATTGATATTTATTATTGTGGGAGAAAAATAAAAATACAACAGTGAAATAAGGGTGCACCAAAAAAAAAAAATTCTCCAACTCCTTTCCATTGTGCTACGAACATAAAATATCTGTGTTTCTCATACTCCTCATAGTATTCATATTCATTATAGTGTCAAAAAAAAAAATTAATCTGCAGTGCTCTCATTCATTTCAGGTACTGCATGTTACAATCCTCAGTGTCTGTGCTTCTCATTTTCCAAATAGTGCTTGTACAATAGAAAAAAAAAAAAATGGATTTTTCTACTTACCGTAAAATCCTTTTCTCTGAGTTCATTGACGGACACCGCAGCTCATCTTGACCATAGGGTTATACTGCCACCTTCAGGAGTGGACAAGACAGACCCTCCCAGCGACAGTCCCCACTGGTAGTAGCCCTCCACCCTGTAATAAATAGCTCAGTTCGTAACAAGCAGTACAAACCACAAAGTAGGGGTGGGTGCTGCATCAGTCAATGATGAAAGAGAAAAGGATATTATGTTAAGTAACAGCAGCAAGACATAGCAGCTCATTTTGACGATAGGGACGTCCCACAGCAGTGTCAAATGAGGGGTGGGTAAGCAAACACAAATAAACCTTCACTCAACAGAAACCTCTGAGAAAACAGAATATACACCTCACACAGCAGCTTGCAAAACTTTGCGGCCAAAGGCTGCATCTGAAGATGCCAACACATCAACTTTGAAAAAGTGTGCACAGAAGACCATGTAGCCGCTTTGCACACCTGAGACACAGACGCCTGATGTCGGAAAGCCCAGTAAGCGCTAAGCGCCCTGGTAGAGTGAGCCATGACCGGGAAGGGAGGTTCTAAACCCCTAACAGCATAGGCTCGTAACACTGTTTGTCTAATCCAACGTGAAATAGTGGCCAAAGAGGCCGCCAGGCCCTTGCGTGGACCATCCACCATCACAAACTGCATATCCGACCTCTGAAAAGGAGGCTGTGGCCGCCAGATACCCCCAAAGAGCCCAAACAACATCCAACGAGTGCAGAGCAGCCTCCTTAGGAGGAGATGGGTGCGGGCATAAGGAAGGAATTAC
Organism: Glandirana rugosa; assembly: GCA_018402905.1. NCBI lineage: Eukaryota > Metazoa > Chordata > Amphibia > Anura > Ranidae > Glandirana > Glandirana rugosa. Next base: position 536,477 of record BLSH010022528.1, read on the forward strand.
AATGTCCTCATTGATCTGAAAAGATGACACCACCTTTGGGAGGAAGAAATGTGACGGGCGCAAGATTGCCTTCTTGTGTAGGACCAAATACCAAGACCTACAAGACAGAGCCCCCAACTCCGACAACCACCGGGCAGATGTGATAGCCACCAGGAAAGCCACCTTTTGTGAGGGCAACAGCAACAAGATTTCCCTAATATTCTCAAACAGCGCCAGATTAAGTTCCCATGGCGCTAGAGGCAAACGTACCTGGGGAGCGACATGCCGAACCCCCTGTACGAAGGTATGAATCGAGGAATGCGTAGCCAATGGACGCTGAATATAGATCGCCAGAGCAGAAATCTGACCCTTGATCGTGCTCAATGCCAGTTTCTGGTCGAGTCCCCTCTGCAGAGATGCCAGAACCCTAGAGACCGAAAAGGAGCGGTAATTCCACACCCCATCCTCGCACCAGGAGATGTAAGCCGTCCAGGTGCGGTGGTATATATTACGTGAAGTGGCCTTACCCGCTTTGAGGGTAATCACCGAGGCCAATACACCCCAAGAGGGTAAAGCAGGATGCCAGATGGGTCCCTGGGACAGTAAATCCTTACGAAGCAGGAATCGCCAGGGGGCATCCACCAACATCTATACCACATCAGTGTACCAAGGACACCGCTACCAATCTGGAGCTACGAGAATGGCCAGAATTCCCTCTGCCTCTATTCTGCGCAACAGACGCGGAAGCAGCTTGAGAGGGGGAAAAGCATAGATGAGCCGATACCGAGCCCACGGTGCCACCAGAGCGTCCGCCAAGGGATCTCTTGTCCTGCTCACGAAGGCCTGCACCTTCCGACTGAGACAAGACGCTAGCAAGGCCACATCTGGCATGTCCCACCGCAGACAAAACTGACAGGATACGTCCAGATGCAGGGACCACGCTCACTGATCCACTTGTCAACTGAGGTAGTCCGCTGGCCAGTTTTCTACGCCTGGAATGTGAACGGCGGAGATAGCCGACACGTGGAGAAATCGCTGTCCAAAATACCAAGCAATTGACTCTGATTTAAAGCACCTGAGCAAAATAAAAGAAAACCTGCAAGCCTGGCCTGTTGGGGGTACTTGAGGACAGGGTTGAGAACCACTGACGTACGCCACGGCCGTGGTATTGTCCGATTAAATCCTGACCGGGCGCGCGTGCAGCTGTCTCGTCCACTCGGAGAGGCAGCACTTGACGGCACAAAGTTCCTGAACATTGATTGGGAGACGCAACTCCTCCAGTGACCAGCGGTCCTGGGCCGACAGCAACCCCAGAACTCCACCCCCCCAGCCGTTCAGGCTAGCATCCGTCGTGATCACCGTCCAATGAAGGGGAAGGAATGACTTCCCCAGCCGAAGGGCCGGTGCCCGTAACCACAAGAGCCGTGAAATCCTGGTCTGGCGGTCCACACGAATCAAATGATCCAGGGACGATAGGGACTTCTCACACTTCGAAAGTCTCCTGCTGCAGAGCACGGGTGTGACACTGGGCATACGGAACCGCCTCGAAGGTGGACACCGTGAGGCCTAGGACCCGCATGCAAAAGCATAGGAATGACCATTTCTGGGACAGCAAGGAAAGAACCGCTGACTGATGCGTCTGCAGCTTGGTCGGTGGAAGGAAAACCTTCGCCTGGGCAGAATTGAGAATCAAGCCCAGATATTCCAATCGGTGAGATGGGGTCAGCTCTGATTTCGGGAGATTTATCACCCAGCCAAACTCCTGTAGAGTGTGCATGGTGATCGCCACATTGTCCCTCAGGGCTGGAGCCGGCTCCGCTCGCAAGAGGAGATCGTCCAGGTATGCCACCACTGCAATGCCCCTCTGTATTAACAGAACCAGAACCAGGGCCAGAAGCTTGGTGAAGACCCGAGGTGCAGAAGCCAGACCGAACAGGAGGGCCACAAATTGGTAGTGCTGCTCTCCGACCGCCAAGCGCAGGTACTGAACACATATGGGAATATGCAGGTACGTGTCGATGTTGAGGGAGGCCAGGAAATTGCCCTGGTTAAAGTGCCACCACTACAGAGCAGATGGAATCCATCCTGAGCGTTCGTACGCGTACAATAGGAGGTGACGCCCATTTTTTCACTAGGCTGTCCTCAAAGGAAAGCACACTGAGAACCTTCTCGGAATGGGGAAGGAATTCTGAGGCCGTTCCCATTCTCTGTAAACAAACTTACCAAAGTAACGCAAATATGGGAAAACCTTAGCTGCTCGGACCGGCTTAATGCAATCCGAAGGGAACGGCCACCTCCTGCGATGCTCCAGCTGCCTCTTCCAGCTTCAGAGTAACGCGCACCGCTGTAATCAGGGGACCTACTAGTGCCTTCTCGTGTGCATCAGCCTTTGCCGAGGATTCGGAGAAATCCGGGACCTCGCCATCAGACAGCTCAGGGGGGGCTCCCTGCCGTCACAGCGGATCTCCCCTCAGGGTCAGAGTCCTCCCCGGAGGAAGGGGGGTAGGGGCCACTTCTTAACCGCCTTACGCCCACATGCCATCTCTACCCGGGAGACAAAGGACTCCAAGACCGCTGACAGGGCATCAAGGGGGATCGCAGACGCGGAAGCGCTGGCCGCAACCGCGGAGGGATCTGGCGGGGGAAGCACCTGCATCAGATGCCATTGCGTCGCCCACCCTGTTAACACACCACCTAGACAGAGGCCTAGGTACGAGAGAGACAGGCAGCCCGACCCAGAGCACTGCACAGGCCAGAAGAGTAACCCCCAGGAGGACTCACCATCTGCCGGCCCCACGATCATTACAGAAAGGAGGCTGCCTCTGCTGCTGTTGCTGTCTGTGCCCTGTCCGCCTGTCCTGTGCTGCTGTGTCCTGCCACAAGGAGACTCAGCTCAGAAGCAGCCCCTCTCCTACACACGAGGCCTGATCGCCTCATAGCTCGGCTGGGCTACAAGAAAACGGCAGCCGAGAACATCGTCCTCAGGCTGTTACAATAGGTGGCCGAGCAACCGCATAATGGCCGCCGCGACTACAACAAAATGCACGAGGCGGGGGGGCGCAGCAAAACCCCGGACACCATGGGGGGAGGGACCCAGGGGACCGCAGTGGCAGTGCAGCAGAAACCTGCAAAAAGGGTGGGGGGGTGGAGGGTGAAGCGAGGGGTGGTAGAAACATGCCCACCAACCTCCCACCCCAGGGGGGTACCCGCCTGCTCCCCCCATACCCCAGCAGGGGTGGGGGGCGTATTTATCCATCCAGACGGGAGATAGCGGGTATCCCACCTGAGACAGATCCGCCTCCCCGTCCATTCTGGTGGAGCTGTCGGCCATGGCAGCACTGACTCGGACCCTGTCGCCCGGTCATATGTGCTCCTGCAGGACGTTTAACCCGCTGTCCGCCCCATCCGGTTAGGGGCCTGTCGCAGCCGACCCAGAGCGGAGCTAAGGTCTGTGCACGTTCGCTGGCCGGGCTGGGGAGACTACCAGGATCCCAGCCCGGCAATTGATTGCAGTCTTCATTGCGAAAACACAGCAGAAGTGGAACAAAAGATAGAGGAACCACAGGTCCCAGCAGGGAGCCAAGTCCTTACTCCTTGACTTGGCAGAAAAAAACTGAGCTGTTACAGGGTGGAGGGTTACTACCAGTGAGGACTGTCCCTGGGAGGGGCTGTGTCTGCTTTTGATATTTTGTTGTTCTGCCTAATCCACTCCTGAAGGTGGCAGTATAACCCTATGGTCAAGATGAGCTGCTGTGTCCGTCAATGAAGGAAAGAAAACAAACCCACGCCGTATTGATTAATGTATTATTAGTCCTATTTCTTCAATACTTATATTCTTTTATCTCTTTTCGGTTTCTGGAAAAGTGTATTAACCATTTTTCAACATATATACACAGATTTTGACCTTCTGCTTTTTCAAGTATTCCTATAATCCTTATATTATTTCGACGCATTCGATTTTACAAATAGTCTTTTTGCTGCCACATTGCTACCTGCTTGACCACTTTTTTCATGATTTTCTTGACTATTGGAGCCACAGTATCTTTCAAATATACCATCCTATTTTCCTCTTCAACCACTCTTTCCTGGATTTTTTGCATATCATGTTTAAGCAGTCCAATATCAACTTTTATCTTTTCCATTTTACCAGACAGCATAACATTACCTAAATGAATTGCATGAGTTGTTGCAGTTATTTTAGACGGTTTCACTATCTTGTCTGGCTGTGGGATACTTGAGGTGGCTGTCTTGTGAGTGTCCCCACTTGGTGGACCACTACTCCTGTCTGTGGGGGACTAAACCAGCCATCTTGCTCTATCACACATGCAAACTCCCTAAAGCCTCGTACACATAAACCAATTTTCGGACGGGAATTGTCGTTTGGCAGCCTGTCGTCCGAAATTCTTACCGTTAGTATTCTCCTTTCGACGGCGGATTTTGATTTTTTTTGTCCAACAAAAGCTGGATGTGCAGGCTAGAAATTTTTTTCGTATTACAAACGCAAAGTCCAATTTTTGTGCAGTTAGTGCAGTTTTCGCATAAAAAAACAAACAAACAAAAAAACGTATGACCGAGACTATGCATGCTCAGAAATGAAAAAAAGATGCAAAAAAAATTACGTCACTTCTGACGCAAAGTTGGGTTGTACGAAAATGTTCATATTGTTAGTACGCTCTTCATTTTTGACGAGACAAAACGCCCAACAAAAAACGGACATTCTGTCGTCCGAAAATCGGACTTTGTGTACGGGGCTTTAGTAGATCCGCTGCTTTCTCATTGGTGGCCTCAAGTTTTGGATATTTCCTCGACTGCAAAATTGGTGATTAATCAGCCTCTCAAAGGTACAGCAGTAACCTGCTTAAATGAAAAAGTTCAAAGCAGCTTTTAATAAGACAGGGCAGAGCTTTTTAGAGTGGGAACGGGCACTTAAGATAGTTACTTTTAATGCATATATACTATGAGGCAAGTTACAGTTACAGCTGGGCTCAGTTGTGCACCTCTGCAAACGTTGGATCTCAATGGTGAAGACCCTTACAGGATGGAAAAGCTGTGTGAAGTTGGCACCCCATGTTTGTAAAACCTGAATAAAAATATACCATTCATTAGCGCCGCGTTTGCGCTGATTTGCGCCGCAAAAATGAGCGTTTGCGCCGGTTCGGTTTCTGAGATATTAAACATTCAATTTAATGCAAGCCCCGCCCACTTTGCAATGCCATGTTGCTGAAATTTAAAAACAAAAGCGCCATTTGTTTGCGCCGCGTTTGCGCTGGTTTGCGCCGCAAAAATAAACGTTTGCAACGGTTCCGTTTCTGAGATATTAAACATTCAATTTAATGCAAGCCCCGCCCACTTTGCACCCCATGTTGCTGAATTTTAAAAACAAACGCGCATTCTTTTGTGCCGCGTATTGCTGGTTTGGTGGATATTGTACACAAGGTTTTACTTCACATGCGTAGTTTTGCCACCCCCCACAGGGATCCGCCCCCCCCCCCCCCCACGGTTGGAACACATGTT
>BLSH010022528.1:572010-586404 GCA_018402905.1 Glandirana rugosa
AAAAAACTTAATTAAAAAAAAAAAAAAAAAAAAATTGCGCTTGTAAGACCGCTGCGCAAATACGGTGTGACAAAGTTTTGCAATGGCCGCCATTTTATTCTCTAGGGTGTTAGAAAAAAAATATATAATGTTTGGGGGTTCCAAGTAATTTTATAGCAAAAAAACCTGATTTTTTAACTCGTAATCACCAAACTCCAAAAAGAGGCCCGGTCTTAAAGCGGTTAAGGTCGCACACCCTACATTTCCGACATCTATAGTAGCCTATTAGGTCATGAAAAAAAGACCCCAGTTTGGGGGGTGGGGGGGGGGCTTGGGGGTTGAGCCAATTTATTTCTAAAAAGAGGGGGCACCCCCTATAAAACTACTTTAGGTAATTCAGGTAGTCGCAGTCCAAAGACTCAATCGTTTTTAAGGACATCACAATGTTTTTTAATTTTTTAATAATGTTTTTAATTTGTGTTTTATGGAAAAAGATGTACAGAAAGACCATTTGAAGTCATCGGATTGGGTTTTTGATTTGTCCATCAAAAGTAATGATCTTTAGACTTCTAACACTTTCTGAATCTTCTTCTAAAGATACACCATTATAACCCTTTTCCAAAAACCTACGTTTTAGGATTTGGGCTTGTTAACTGAAATCACCACAATTTGTGCAATTGCGCCGTAGTCTGATAAATTGACCACGAGATATTGGTTCAAGCCATGACTATCGCTAAATATAAAACCGTTACGGTCAGTGGGCTCTCATGATCAACCGGCCATCCACAATATCAATCTGAAGATCAAGAAAGTAAATACTTTCTTGGCTAAACTCCAGAGACAAAGGATATACATCTATCATTGGAGCTCAGATTGGCAAAAAATCCTAGTAGGGACTCAGGACTGCCCCTCTACAGGAGGAGGAGATCATCCATATATCTAGACCATAGAACCAATTCCAACCTGTTCTGGGCATAGACATCCTCCTCACATTTGGCCATAAATAAGTTGGCCAAACTAGGGGCAAATTTAGCCCCCCATGGCCACTCCTTTTTCTTGCGAATAAAACTTACTACCAAACCAAAAATAAATATGTTTGGTCGCAAACACCACCAGGTCTGATATCAACCTCCTTTGTGAACCAGGGATCGTCTCGTCTTGTGCTAGATAGATAAGATTGTGTGGGATACACGTGTATAGTAAAGCTGTAGCTAACATATCACCAGCCTGTACTGAAATACTATCCAGCAGACGAATCGTATCCTTGGTGTCTAAGATTGGTATTTTCCAAACTTGTGGCTGCAGGTAAAAATCAATGTATCGGCCAATTCTGGAGGTAACTGAATTACTTACAATAATATAATTTTTTATCCAGAAAAATTTTTTATTGATCAATCGTCATTACAACTCAAAACTGCCCGCGTTATTTCACAATACATTTACCAAGTGATACCAGATAACATAGAACGTATTCACTCCCTGCAGACATATATATTGTCCATAACCCTGTCTTATCATCCTCTGTCACTCATATTGAATCTGAGTAGTCCATCCATGGTCAGATCCACCAGAGCAAGCCCCGGTACATCCAGTCATGGTGCCTATATTATCTCATATTTAGCAGTACTACCTCTGGGTTGGTATATCATTTTCTCCATTCTCAAGGTTTCACCTATGCTCCTAACCCATTCCATCATTGTTGGGGGATCTTCAGATTACCAATGGACCATTGTCAATTTCCTGGCCAGAACTCTAAGGATTGCCTCCCTTGTATGTGGTGCAAACTTCTACTTCCCCAGTGTACCTAACAGACGACATGCTTTTGGTTCCTTAGAAAGTGATACCTTAAAACACCAAGTTAATTTTGTTCACTATCCTTGTCCAGTACGTATGTAGTTTTGAACAACTCCACAGCATATGAATGAGATCTCCATGATCTCGTTTACAATGTGTGCATGTGGAGTCTGGTTGTAGGTGCATCAAGTGAAGTCTATGGGGGTTGTAGTATACGCGTAGCAATATGTATAGTTGTGTAAGTTGTTGCGTCACGTTTAGTGAGCAGGATGTAACTGCCTGAAATGTTTCCTCCAACTGGTCCGCATCCATTGGGCCTACCTCCTGTTTCCACCTGTTCCTCGTCTCCAGTGGGTGCTGCCTCAAATACTAAGACTAATAGTATGAAATAACACAGTGAAATGAAGACCTTAGATGAGTCAGCATATCGGATTAGAGTAAACAGGTGTAGGGGACAAGTGCCATTCGGATGAGCCACTGTGTGCTCTAAAACGCGTGTTGCAGTTGTATGCAAAGAAAATACATCTTGGACGGTATCTTATAGGGGAGCTGTAACTACTCAAACTTTATAAGCCTCACATGTGAGAGTTGCTTAAGGCGAGTTACCCCATATTTCTTCCATTGTGCACCATATTGTAATTTGGCTAGTTCTAGATGAGCATCATTTTGCCATATTGGGCTAAAGTCTGTATAGCCTGTCACACAAATATTTGGATTTGTTCCACACCTTTTGAAGAAGATTATAGATGGAGTACTTTTTATGGGGCAGACCAAAGGCCAGAGCCGCCAACACCTGTGGAAGAGGACCTCTTCTAACCGTGAATTCCATCACTAACTGCAAGGAGCCGGCTGCCCCCTCCTCTGGATCTCTGTTTCTGCATTGTGCCTATTAAATGTTGTAGCCGAGCTGCATTGTAATACAGCAAGGGTTTTGGCATTGCCAACCCGCTGTTATCTGAGTCTCTGGAGGATTTCCAGTTTTATCCTGGGGGGGTTATCCTTCCAAATTAAAGAGCAAAATAGGGCATTAAATACAGGCGGTCCCCAACTAACAAACAAGATTGGGTCTGTAGGTTTGTTCTTAAGTGTAATTTGTTTGCAAGTCGAAACAGGTAAATTTTTTAAGTGTAGCTGCAGCCAAAAAAACTATTAAACTTTTTGGCTAGCATAGGGAAAAGGTAACTCCCCTGTAAAGTTTGTTTTGCTGTCTACGTTTCTATTCTATTCAGAAGATATCACCTCACTTCCTGTCCCAATGATTATTGGATTTTGAAAATTTTGGGTTGTGGAAACAAGCCTTGGTGATAAAGCATCAGTGGAGACACTTTTCCCATAATAACTCTTACAGGATTGAATTTCCCTTCCTGTTGTCTACCTCCATTTGTAAGTAGGATGTTTGTAACTAGGGGAATGCCTGTACTCTAAATGTTTTCAGTGGAATGACCATTGGGGTATGATGTAAGAAATACAGACGCTGTGGCATTAGGATCATCTTAATTAGATTCACCTTGCCAGCTACTGACAACTTAAGGGAGTTTCATGTTCTTATCCTTTCCCTAAACCGCTGGATAAGGAGGGAAATATTCAGCCTATGAAAATCCTGTGGATTGGATGTCACTTGGATATCCATATCTTTGAAGGACGTAGTGACCAGGATCGAACACATGACTGATGCCGAATGTGCATCGCTCACATCTAGTAGCAAAAGGGCCGATTTGGACCAATTTATGAGGAGGCCGGAAAATATTCTGAAGTCCTCAACAGTGTCCATCGCGGCCCTTAATGATTCGTTAGTATCCCCCAACAAGAGCATTGTGTCATCCGCATATAACATCTTTTCCTGGACGTCACCGTACCAGAACCCCACAATATCTGTGTTGGCCCTAATCCTAATTGCCAGGGGCTCAACAGAGTGCGGAGAAGGGAAATTTAGGACATCCCTTTCTGGTTACCCTCCTCAACCCAAAAGGCATGCCAGAGTTTGCCAAAGGACCCAATAGCTGCCTAGGGATGACTATATAGCAGCCGCACCCAAGATATGTATATTGGACCAAACCCAAATCTATCCAGCACCTCCCATAGGTATGTCGCATCCATGCTGTCAAAGGCATTTGTAACGTCTAATGACAGCAGAACTACAGGCAAGTTAGCCTAACATCAATAGTCTGCAAGCTTCTGGAGGGGATAAGGGACTATATGCAAAATTTTTTTTTTTTTTTAAAGGGTAAATTTTTTATTTATTTTCACACATACAAACATAAAAAGTTCACAACCAACTTCAAAGGTATAGTTACATACATTCCGTATTCAATACCCATATGTACGTACATTGTCTGATATTTCCACCATTTCTTCAAGAGAAAAAAAAACCTTCATTAAAGCACACCTTTTACTATTTTGTTGTATTTGCGTTCATATTAATGACTTGAGTCTGTTAAGGATACAACCAAAAGACAGAAAAAAAAAAAAAAAAAAAGCACATGGACAGAGGCTTCAGAGCAAAAGCTTTAGTGGTAGCCATCTCTCAGTACTGCCCTCTAGGTGTATGACTCAATGAAGTTTCACACTCCCAACTCCCCCGCCACTGAATCTACCCATCCCCCCCCCCCATACCTTCCCTAACTTTTTTGGGCTGCCCCTTGCAATATATGTCAATTTGATTAATGGTAAAGCTTTTTTAATCACATCCAACCACATTTGTACTGAAGGGGGGGTGGGACTCATCCTTCCACTTAACGGCAATAGCCTTTTTAGCATAAAATAATACCACCCGTAAAAGGGTCTTATTGGAGTTAGTAATCTCCTCCTCCCCAAAGTGACCCAACAAGCATCTGGCCGGGGAATACATATTCGGTAGCGACAACTTGTCTTCTAATAATTCCAGGATTCCTTTCCAGAAGTGCTTCACCTTATGGCACTGCCAAACCATATGAAAGAAGTCACCCTCCTGCAAACGACAACGTTGGCAATCAGGCGATTCCCCCCTGCTCATTTTATATAATCGTGAGGGTGTATAATAAACTCTATGCAGGTAGTAAAATTGAGTTAGTTTATATCTAGCGGATATCACTGCAGGTAACGTATTTCCAAGTATCTCCAACCACGACTCCTCATCCAAATCTGGGATGTCTTTTTTCCATTGAGTTGCTATTTTTTCCACCCTGGTGAAGGTAGAGGTCAGTAGTAGGAGATAGTATCTGGAAATGAGTTTTGTGTGATCTTCCTCGAACATCAACCTCTCCAGTGCAGTGGGGGTGAGGGACACCTCACGCAGGCCAAACTGCGCCGCTACAGCATGCCGGAGCTGGAGATACCGGTAGAAAAATTGGTTCGGGACTCCATATTCTAGGTGGATATCTTGAAACGGTTTAAGCACCCCGTCAGTAAACAGCTGATGGGCATACTTGATACCATAGGTCGACCAGCACTCAGCATCCGGAATTTTGTATATTTCCCTCAGCTGAGCGTTACACCAGAGGGGAGTGTTAGGGGATGTATTAAGTGATGGTCCTCCTGTCTTATTATTACAGATATGAAAGATCTTCTAAGCTAATTTAATCAGTTCTGCCCCCTTTTGGGGGTACGGGCCATTTCTATACAGAACGTTGATCAGGGCCTCATAGGACCCTATCACTGCTGCCTGAGTGGCTACCGACGCTATTTCAGCATCAGGAAAGAACCACCAATGAATGTGAGTCAGCTGTGAAGCAAGATAGTAAGTATAGAGGTTTGGCAAAGCCAACCCTCCAGCTTGTTTAGGTAACCGTAGCGTCTCGAGAGATACTGGGTGATCTAGCCCCCCATATAAATGATAGAATTATGGAGTGGATTTCTTTGAAGAGAGCCTTTGGGAGATATACAGGGGCATGCCAGAATACATAAAGGAAGCGTGGCAAGTAAATAATTTTAAGAATAGCTATACGACCCATGAGGTTCAGGGGGAACTTTGCCCATGTCTGCAAATTTCGTTTCAATTTGGTAACGGGGTCAAATTATTTTCTACATATTTGTCTAAGGGCAGCTGTACTTCTATACCCAAATACCTGAATTTGGACACTAACTGTAAGGGGATATCCGAGGGCATAAGCGGTCCATATTGGGAGAGAGTACCGTGTTCAAATCGCCTGCTAATATAATAGGGCCCTCCGCCACTTCCAGAATTTTAACCATCACACCTTCCATTGTTGCTCCCACAAAGGGGGGCGGCATATATATTGACACAAGGGTATACGGCATATTATCTATCAATATAACTGCTACTGCATATCACCCATATGGGTCAGTGATAATATCCTTAGGGATGCACGGAAGAGATTTGGCTATAAGAATTGATACTCCCCTTGCATAATTGGAGTACATGGAGTGATAAGCATGAACAATATACGCCTTTTTGAGAGCTAATATCCTAGACCCTGTGAGATGCGTTTCCTGCAGCATAATTACCTGGGGTTTATACCTTAGAATGTATTTGAATACCAGAGCTCTCTTGATCTTAGCATTCATACCCCTAACATTCCATGATAAAACATTAAGAGTCCTCACATTAGACCCCATTGTCCCCATCCAAGAAAATATTTAGGCCTTCACCAGCCGAAAATGGCTCTAAGTGTGCAGAATATGTACCAGACAATGTTCCAGATTGTGATACTAGCCAATGAGACCCAGCAGTATGCCAAGGCCGCCAGTCAAAGAAGTTGGGAGTTCGGTGAAGTGAATAGGTCAGTATGGTGAAAAAAATGGGCGACAACAGGTCAACCACCCAAGAAGTGTTACCCAACCAATCACTTACTCTACCGGTGCGAACATCAGCACCTTTACGAAACAGTTCCAACCCCCCCACCCTACCCGCAAACCCCAACATTTTGCAGATTTTCACCCCTGTAACCAGGAACTTGCTCAGAACCAGTCACACCCCAACAGGGGGAGTCCTCCTGTGATCCAGGTAAGGAGGAAAAGTTGGGGGTGGAGGCGGGGCCTGTATGGGAGCCCCCACTTACCACACTATAGTTCAATATATGTGCGCCAACCATCCGTAATTCAAGCAAACTGGGATAAACAAAATATGGCTCAAGAGGCTTAGATATTAAGGCCCATCATTGTATCTGAAATCTTGCATTCTCAAATGTCAGGTGAGAGATTGATGCAACCGCTTTAAGCATTGCCCAGGGAGTCCAACCATTCAACCGCCTCTCTGGGGGAGAGAAAAAAAAATGAGTCTTTCCTTTGTGAACAACTCTAAGCTTCGCTGGATAAAGCATGCCATATGGTAGATTGCGTTCTCTCATCCTTTGCTTGATATTTAGGAAGGCAGCCATCTGTTTCTGCGTGGCTGCCGAGAAATCGGGAAAAATGGCTATGCGATTACCGTTATACATAATATCCGGCAGGTTCCTAGCACGCCTCAGGATGAGTTCTTTATCTTTAAAGTAAAGGAACTGGGCCAGCATGGGTCTGGGCTGAAGGCCAGGCAGGGGAGCCCGCAAGGGCATGCAATGGGCTCTCTCTATGGCAAACATGTTAGAGAACCCTTCCTTGCCAAAGATTTGAGTCAGCCATGACAATAAAAACTCCTCAGGCTGTTTCCCTTCAGAGCCCTCCGGGAAGCCCAGGAATCTTAAATTGTTCCTGCGGAGGCGATCTTCTATGTCTCCCAACTTGGCCTCCTGGGACTTGTGGTCCGCCGCTATGTCTCTAACCGATATCATGAGGGGGTTCAGATCATCTTTTATGCCGCTGATCCGCTGCTCAGCGTTAGCCACTCTGTGTCGGATCTTGTGCACATCCTCCTTCAATAAGGCAAAGTCTATGCGGATGGTGTCTGTCTGTGAGGTAATTGAGGAGTGTGACGATTTAATGGCCGCCATGATATCTGCCAGGGACGGTTCACCCACCTGTGTTGCCGCATCTCCAGCCGCACTCTCCGACTGTGGAGGGACCTGGCACGCCAGTGGATCTGTCCCCTCCATCCAATCTGCCTCTCCCTCAGCCCAGAGCTGGGGGTCCCCGTCCTGCAACTGCCGCTGTGAGGGCCGCGTGGTACCGGCGCCATCTTGGCCGGTCCCATGTGCGAATTTAGAGAGTCTTTCCGCGGGTGTAGGGGGCATGCTGGGCCCAATTTTCACCATCACTAGATGCAGGGAGGCTTCAGCAGTCTATCGGTGCCTTTGTGAGCGAGAAACCGGTGATTTTGGCTATTCAAGATCCGTCAGGATGATTGTGCAGTACGGAGCTCCAGCTTTCTGCTGCTCACATCCCGGAAGTCAGGCCACGCCCATATACAAAATTTTAGTAATAAGAAGGATATCTTTAACAGTAATCAGCATGGATGGATGAAGAAATTGTTCTTCCCAGACCAGACCAATCTATTAACCTTTTATGAGGTGGTGAGTTGCCATCTAGATAAAGGAAGGCCGGTAGATGTGGTATTCCTGAATTGTGCAAAGGCATTCGATACAGTTCCCCATAAACGTTTGCTGTACAAACTAAGGTCTGTCAGTATAGATCAAAGGGCGAGTACATGGATTGAAAACTGGATACTGGGGCGAGTCCAGAGGGTGGTGATAAATGTGGCTGTCTTTTCCGTCTCATCACTTTAGCACGAGCACGTTAATGGTTTATTGCAAATTGCTGTAAATGTGATTCCAGATTTAACATTTGGGATCACTTATTTGTCATTATATATACATATTTGTTGATCTATTGCATATTGAGGTTTTATTATACATTTATTAATATCTAATAGAGAATTTGTATTTACCTGGAACACTGGAATATACCTTGCTGTCCTATTGTAATCAAAGTGTGTCACACCTTTGGGTCCACTCACAAAATTTCATCCTGAAAATTCACTTGGCACTGGTTTAGCAGCGGCCCCACATACTCCTGAAAATTCTTTGTTGTATATGCATGACATTTTAGTGGAGGCAGCAGCTTCTATCGTTCAGATTATAAAAATTAGACCATCATAGCTGTTATTTACCCCAAAATTCCCCATCAGGCAGCGCATAGCCATCCACTACACCAATTGATAAACGGGTAGTACACTCAGAATGGTCTGGTGTGGAAAGTGGGGTCCCCCAAGGTTCTGTCCTGGGACTAATCCAATTTTATTTATTCTTTAACGATCTGGAGGATGGGATAAACCGATCAATTTCAGTTTTTGTGGATGGTACGACGCTAAGCAGGGCAATAACTTCCACGCAAGATATGGAAACCTTGGCAAGAGCCCTGGTCCGGACGGATTCACAGCTTCATTTTAAAACATTCACAGACACCATCTCCTCACCTCCTTAAGGCTTTCAATTCTATCTCATCATCCACTCTCCCATTTCATAGATTGATAGAGGCCCACATTACAGTGCTCCCAAAGGAAGGGAAAGACAGCACATCAGTTACCAACTATAGGCCGATTTCCTGACTGAATGTGGATAAAAAATGGTTTGCCAAAATATTAGCAAATCGCCTACTACCCTTCCTTCCCTGATGGGAAAATATCAAGTGGGCTTTGTCCCTGGGAGAGAAGCCAGGGGAGAGGGAGAGAAGCCAGGGACAACACGATCAAGGCTCTAAACATTAACCGCTGGATAACACACAATCAGAAAGAATTTTTTTCTCTCGTTGCATGCAGAAAGGTGCAAGACAGGCTGGCATGGGACTACCTAGGAGTGGTCTTATGACAGATTGGTCTCCAACACAGGACGCTCAACTTCATTATGTCCCTGTACACAACCCCAAATGCCACAGTCCGAGTTAACGGACAACTGTCGTACGACTTCTCCATCGGAAATGGGACAAGACAAGGGTGCCAACTCCCCAGTTTAATTTATTCTGACTCTCGAACCCTTCCTACGCTGCCTGAAATCCAACATCAAGGGCATATCCATAGCCAACTGCGCCTATAAAATAGCAGATTTTGCTGATGACATTTTTAAAGGAGCAACACAGATTCCAAACCTCTTAAAAGAATTCGATCAGTTTCAATACATTTCCAACTTCAAAATCCATTTTACTAAATCTCATGCCCTGATCATTACCCTCTCCCAAGACACAACATAATGTAAAAATAACTTCCCCTTCCAATAGGCCTGAAACAAGATCAAATATCTTGGAATCTACCTAACCGCAAAGTTTTAAGATACACAGTATCTCACAGGAGTACACCCCTCACATTTTTTAAATCTTTTATTCTATCTTTTCATGTGACAACACTGAAGAAATGACACCTTGCTACAATGTAAAGTAGTGTGTACAGCTTTTATAACAGTGTAAATTTGCTGTCCCCTCAAAATAACTCAACACACAGCCATTAATGCTTAAACTGCTAGCAACAAAAGTGAGTACATCCCTAAGTGCACAAGTCCAAATTGGGCCCATATTGTCCACCATTATTTTCCAGCACTGCCTTAACCCTCTTGGGCATTGAGTTCACCAGGTTGCCACTGGAGTCCTCTTCTACTCCATGATGACATCACGGAGCTGGAGGATGTTAGAGACCTTGCGCTCCTCCAGCTTCCGTTTGAGGATGCCCCACAGTTGCTCAATAGGGTTTAGGTCTGGAGACCTGCTTAGCCAGTCCACCACCTTTACCCTGAGCTTCTTTAGCAAGGCAGTGGTCATCTTGGAGGTGTGTTTGGGGTCGTTATGTTGGAATACTGCCCTGCGGCCCAGTCTCCAAAGGGAGGGGGATCATACTCTGCTTCAGTATGTCAGTACATGTTGGCATTCATGGTTCCCTCAATGAACTGTAGCTCCCCAGTGCCTGCAGCACTCATGCAGCCCCAGACCATGACACTCCCACCACCATGCTTAACTGTAAGCAAGACACATTTGTCTTTGTACTCCTCAACTGGTTGTCGCCACACACACTTGACACCATCTGAACCAAACAAGTTTATCTTGGTCTCACAGGATGTGGTTCCAGTAACCAATGTCCTTTGCTTGTCTTCAGCATACTGTTTGCAGGCTTACTGGTGCATCATCTTTAGAAGAGGCTTCCTTCTGGTTTGACAGCCTTACAGACCAATTTGATGCAGCGTGCACCATATAGTCTTTGCACCGACAGGGTGACCCCCCCCCCCCACCCACCCCTTCAACCTCTGCAGCAATGCTGGCAGCACTCATACATCTATATGACAAAGACAACCTCTGGATAGGACACTGAGCACGTGCACTCAACCACTTTGGTCGACCATGGCAATGCCTGTTCTCAGTGGAACCTGTCCTATTAAACCAGTGTAAGGTCTTGGCCACCGTGCAGCAGCTCAGTTTCAAGGTCTTGGCAATCTTCTTATAGCCTAAGCCAGTGTTCCCCAACCCAGTTCTCAAGGCCCACCAACAGGTCATGTTTTCAGGATTTCCCTCAGATGAATCAGCTGTGGAAATTACTAAGGCAGTGAAACTGATCAAATCACCTGTGCAAAATAATCGAAATCCTGAAAACATGACCTGTTGGTGGGCCTTGAGGACAGGGTTGGGGAACACTGGCCTAAGCCATCTTTATTTAGAGGAACAATTCTTTTTTTCAGATCCTCAGAGTTCTTTGCCATGATGTGCCATGTTGAACCACCAGTGGCCAGTATGAAAGAGTGAGAGCGATAACACCAAATTTAACACACCTGCTCCCCATTCACACCTGAGACCTTGTAATACTAACAAGTCAAATGACCGGGAGGGAAAATGGCTAATTGGGCCCGATTTGGATATTTTCATTTAGGGGTGTACTCACTTTTGGTGCCAGCGGTTTAGACATTAATGGCTGTGTGTTGAGTTATTTTTAGGGGACAGCTAATTTACAATGTTATACAAGCTGTACACTCACTACTACATTGTAGTAAGTGTAATTTCTTCAGTGTTGTCACATGAAAAGATAAAATAAAATATTTACAAAATTGTGAGGGATGTACTCACTATTGTAAGATACTGAATGAGAGATATAGATATATATTCTAGATAGATATAGTTGTTCCATACACAGCACAAGCTGCAGATGCCTTGGACAGTGACAGGTGAATTCCCTTGGAATTGATATTACTTCATGAAGAAACTGCCATTTTATCCTCTACATGAGTGTGGGAGATTATATTTCGTGTGATCATTTCCAGTGGGTCTAAGGGGAACTGATGCATTGCAAATGTGAGTTGGATGGAGATTTGCTTTGATTTTAAGTGTGGATTTGTTTGTGGTACTATTTTAATGGTGTTACATTTTGATTAATAATATTGATCTGATATGATCCAGCAGGCTGGTAGATATTTACATTTATATAGATTATCCACAATAGGGTGAAGGTTTAAGCATTCGGTTTTGATGTCCTTCCTGGTATCCAGATTATTATATGACTACATAGTCTTCCGTCATGCCTATCCACCAACAACCACCCAGGATTAACAATCCATTGAGTCCCATTCTATGATGCCACCTGCTGGATGTTTGGTATAAATACCTTCACTTATAGGTCTAGTACCAGAAGCAGCCTGTCACCCATGCTCCACATATCTACATCGGGTACCATTGAAAGGATGCTACCTGCTGGACTCTTGTAATGCCTGTGTTCCACATCATAGAATCTGTCATTTGCTTATGTTCTCATGGTTTACAAGCTGATCTGCTACATCCATCCGTATGCATGTGACTGCAATACTTATCTAATGGTTTGCAGAATTTCCCATCACTACTACGCTTAGACAGTGGTGCGCTCTCTTCCTTCCCTTGTTTTTACTTTTTCACCTGTGTGAATGCAGCCTAAGACTAACACTTCCTATGCTACATATTTTATGTCAAACAGTAAAGCCTTACCCAAGATCAAAAGACCAGGGAGGAAATCTCAGAATATCCTAGTCTGTTGGTGAAGTGGCCCCCTTATAAATTTACCAAGTCCAATATGCTACACAGTAGTTAATGTTCTGGTGCCAAGAAGTGTACCTGTTAGTGTTTCTCAAATAACTACTCTATACCTGAAATGAACCCTTCCCTACAGCCATCCCATAACACTTAAAGCTCATTTGTATCTATAGGTTTTACACCTTAGGCAATCTCCCCTTCCCCAGCATCACCTTGAAGATGGGAACACACAGAGCATTCGTCTATCACAAGCAGTCTCAATCTCTGCTGTCACAACTGCTGCTCACTGTTGAAGGGCAAGTTGTACTTTAGACTATGAAAAGGCCACGTTGGGCTCTCACAAAACACAGCAGTCCTCATCTTTGGTGCGCTGCTGGGGAAGTAGAGATGGGGGTTGCACTGGAGTGCTATTAATGCAGGGCAAAAAAAATATTTAGAAACATTTAATACATCCATACTTTGCCTAAGGAACAAAAGAAAAAAAAACTAAATGGTAGAATAGGGCTTTTGTTAAAAAAAAAAAAAAAAATGTATGAATTCAAAATTTTCCACTGTACTGCAACCTCTATTGTTGCTATGGTTAATCCAATAAATATGGTCTGCTGGAACACATACATATTTTAACCACTTGCTTAGTGGGCATTTAAAAACACCCCTCCAGCACAGACCAATTTTTAGCTTTCAGCACTGTTGCATTTTGAATTACAATTGCGCGCTTATGCAACGTTGTAACCAAAGTTTTTGGCATTTCTTCCCCATAAATAGAAATTTCTTTTGGTGGTATTTAATCAGCTCTGTGGTTTTTAGTTTTTGCACTATTAAAAAACCGCGACAATTTTGAAAAAAAAAGCATTACTTTTTGCTATACTACATATCCCAAAATATAATTATATATATATATATATATATATATATATATATATATATGGTACAAGTACTTATTCATCAGTTTAGGCCATTATGTATTCTACAAATTTTTGGTAAAAAAAAGAAAAAAATATTGCAATAGGTGTATATTGATTGGGTTGCGCAAATTTTATTGCGCCTACAAACTATGGGAATGGATTTAGGGCATTTTTATTATTATTTTTTTTACGTTTACTGGTACAAACCAAACATTTGACACTTTTTTGGGACCATTGACATTTATACAGCGATCGGATCTAAAAATAGCCACTGATTACTGTATAAAATGTCACTGGCAGGGAAGGGGCTTAAACCTGCAGGGGGCGATCAAAGGGTTAAATGTGTTCCCTCACTGTATTCTAACTGTGTTGGGGCTGGGCTGGTAGGGACATAACAGAGATCTACTGATCCCTGTCATCGGGATCAGTGAGATCTGTTACAGTTGTGTTCAAAATTATTCAACCCCCAATGCTGTAAATGGTTTTAGGGAATTTAGTGTACATTTGTAATTGTATTCTGAATGAAATCCTACAAGGACTTCTTACCTTGTGTAAATTGGGAAACTAGCGGGGGACGTCCAAATTCGGGGAAGGGACGGTCACTGTAAAATATGTCATTAGTCACCGATAAAAATCTAGGCTAGCGACATATTTACAGTTACCAGGGTTTTTTCACAGTTTACAAACCAAACATGGTCATTTGCATTTTTTTTATTATTATTTTTACGGGATTTAGGTAAGGGTATCAAACATCCGCGTTATTTTAAACGCGTTGGGTTAGTTATATGTGGATAACGTTATAAAAAAAGAAAAAAAATGGTTTTTAAACATCTTATGTATTACCGGATTTGACTACTTATTCATGAACATGGTATAT
>BLSH010022563.1:9310-21575 GCA_018402905.1 Glandirana rugosa
AATGCCCGCCCCCCCCCCCCCCCCACAGTTACCCACACCCAGGGAACACTGTTAACCCCTTCACTGCCCCCTTAGTGTTAACCCCTTCACTGCCAATGACATTTAAAGTTCTGATTGCTGTATACATGTCATTGGTCCCAGAAAAGTGTAAAAAATGTCCGACATGACTGCTGTGATATCGCAGTCCCGATAAAAATCGCAGATAGCCGCCATTACTAGTAAAAAAAAATAAAATAATAAAAACGCCATAAATCAATTCCCATAGTTTGTAGACGCGATAACTTTTGCGCAAACCAATCAATATATGCCAATTGCGACTTTTTTTTACCAAAAATATGTAGAAGAATATATATATAAAACCCGATGAATAATTTTTTTTTTTTGGATTTGTATTTTAGCAAACAGTAAGAAATATTGTTCTTTTTTGCAAAATTGTCGCTCTTTTTTTCTTTATAGCGGCAATCAGAAATGACACAGAGGTGATCAAATACCACAAAAAGAAAGCTCTATTTGTAGGAAAAAAAGGACGCAAATTTAGTTTGGGTACAACGTCGCACGACCGCGCAATTGTCATTCAAAATGCGACAGCGCTGAAAGCCGAAAATTGGTCTGGGCAGGAGGGGGGTTTAAGTGCCCAGTAAGGCAGTGGTTAAGGTCTGACTTAGCAGGGGGACAATGAAATGAATAATATGTTAGATAAGATATTAAAAAACAGTCATTAGAGAGAAATGATGTGTCTCAATTTGTATTTGGGCTTCAACAATGTCAGATTTTATGAAAATGTTGTCTTTAATAAAATATTGACCATACCTCTGTTATCTTTATCATCGCTTCTCCATTCTCTTAGTTTATTGTGCTTCAGTGTGCTGTGTTCCACCACCGCTCGCACAATGTATGGCTCATCCTCCTGGATCACCCCTCTGAGGCTTTCACAAGTGCTGGTGGCATTGAACGTTCCATCTTGGTTTTGAGTTATTATAGGTGCGGTAGATTTTATGGACTGGGACTGTGTGTTTGATGGTGGCTGGAGCACCACCCACGATACAGTAATAGTTTCTGGGTAAAAATGTTCCACATCTAAGCTGAATGTACAACCTGCGGAGCGAGTGATATCCCTCACCTTTGCACATCCTGTAACACCAAAGAGATACTTTTAGATATTCTCTTTACAGAGGCACAGAAATTGCACAGACTCGGAAAGTTGGCAATTGAATCATTAGAGGATGAGTGTACATTTACTGCAAATATTTTTTAAATGCACCCTACCTCAGGACCCAGCTAGCAGTTATGCTTACCTGTCTCCAGTCCTTTATACAACTTCCTTATTCAATTTCCTTTAGATTTACCTTTAACTATACAGTGCAAGGGCCTGTCTGATTGCATACAAATTGAAAGTGTTTAGGTGTGACATCATATTATATGTGTAGCGCTGCCTTCTTGAGGATCACAGAGTAATTTGCTACCCCTCTGGTTTCCCTAACTTGTGAGTCCTCTGACACACTGGGTTCCTCATTGTGTGAGTTTTTCTTTAAGAAATGACAAATGGTAGACCACGTCAATTCTAATAAATTATAATAAAGTTAGTAATGTTTACTCAAATTTTGAATCAAATCAGGTTCTTTATATCAAAAGAAAATAAGTGATAACTAGTAATTCGCACAACCAAGTAAATGTCATGCACAAGTAAATAACATGAAATGTCAATTTCATGTCAATATCTTATGAGTTTAACTAAAGTTTTCACAGGTACAAGCCCTGCCCATGATAGTGGGGCACAGGAGAGCAGGGGAATGACTCCTGTAGAGGTCAGACCACTCTCTACTGCTCAATCACATAAAACAGCAAAAACAGTAAATAAAGCAATATAATACTAGGGATGTAAATGAACCTCTTGAGATCCGCGCTATAGACGAAAGACGTCTACAGAGCGGATCTGAAAAAGGACGTCCGCCCCTTTGCACGCTCCCGGCGTGCAGTTCACAGGCAGCGGCGCGGCCGCTCCTGACCCGCGATCGCCTGCAGAGCTGTAGAACGGGGAACCGCCAATGTAAACACGGCGGTTCCCTGTTCTTTAAGAGGGGGACAAGCAGATCTACTGATCCCTGTCACTGGAATCAGTTAGATCTGTTATGTCCCTGCCAACCCATCCCCCCCCCCCCACAGTTAAAACACACCCAGGGAACATTGTTAACCCCTTCACTGCCCCCTGCAGGTTAACCCCTTCACTGCCAATGACATTTATACAGTAATCAGTGGACATTTAAATTTCTGATCGCTGTATAAATGTCATTGGTCCCAAAAAAGTGTCAAAAATGTCCGACATGTCCCCCCTAATATCAAAGTCCCGATAAAAATCGCAGATCGCCGCCATTACTAGTAAAAAAAAAAAATAATAACAAAAACACCATAAATCAATTCCCATAGTTTGTAGACACGATAACTTTTGCGCAAACCAATCAATAAACGCTGATTGTGATTTTTTTAACCAAAAATATGTAGAAGAATATAAATCGGCCAAAGCCAATGAATAATTTTTTTTTATATTTTATTTTTGGATATTTATTAGAGCAAAAAGTAAGAAATATTGTTCTTTTTTCAAAATCGTCGCTCTTTGTTTGTTTATAGCGCACAAAATAAAAACCGCAGAGGTGATCAAATACCACCAAAAGAAAGCTCTATTTGTGGGGGAAAAGGACATCAATTTTGGAAAAAAAAGGACGCAAATTTAGTTTGGGTACAACGTCGCACGACCGCGCAATTGTCATTCAAAATGCGACAGCGCTGAAACCTGAATATTGGTCTGGGCAGGAGGGGGGTTTAAGTACCCAGTAAGGAAGTGGTTAAAGCAATATTCAACCTGCTCTAAATAAGAGAGTTCTTTGGTGAAAATCACTGTTTACAAAGTGTAGTGGCTAATATGTGATCCCTAAGTGAGGGGAGTTAAATGATAACAGTGCAATCAAATGTCTCTTTCTTGGCAGCTTAGATGATCTTCAGTTAGCTCTTTGCAGATTGGGTATGGTATGTATCTGATAGTGATCTGTAGAACACAGCGGCGTAACAACAGGGGTTGCAATTGCAACCTGGCCCCATGCTCTGGGGGGCCCATGTGCCTCCCCTGTACACCTGGATAGAAGGGATGGAGGGGGCCGCATTTAGAGGAACCGATGACCTCCATTATCAGTAATTGGTTCCTCTATATGCTGCCCACACCACCCCTTCTAACCAGTTCACTTGCATTCTGCTGTTCCTGGGTCCCTGTGTGCTCCCCTGGTCCACCCTGCAGTGCTGCCATCTTTCCCCTTCCTCTCTCCTGCCAGCTGCTGTAGGAGATGTGTCAAAAAGGAGAGTCGGGCACGGGTCGGTAAATTTGACATTTACCGGCTCCTTGCTTTTCTGAATGAACAGAGTCAGTGATTGGTACCAATCACTGACTCTGTTCATTCATAACTGAAGCATAGTAAACTGTTTTTACTATACTTCCAATTCTGAATGAATGGGAGGCTTTGTGGACAACTATTCCTGTCCATGCATTCTGTGCAGCTGTGGCTACACAGATGGAGATTGAGGGCTGAGGTTTGTTTAGACCCCTGATATCTCATCAAAGCCCCAACAGGGCTTTAAAAAAAAAAACTTGTAAAAAAAAAATTTAAAATAAAATTGTAAAACAATTAAAATGAAATGGTAAAAAAATAATAAAATTAAAATAACAAAGATTAAAAATTACTAACACTAGTGAGGGAACTATCAGGATTGCAAAGGTCAAACTTGCGACCAGGCCCTGGCATTTCACCACCGTGGGGAGGCCCGAAGATGGCAGAAATGGGGCCATAATAAAGGGTCCTGCAATGGGAGTAAAGGGTCCCAGGATCAGTGGGAAGAGGGAAGGGCCCTGGCCAGGGGGCCCTTCATAATTTCTTGCACCAGGGCCCTGAAGGTTCTAGTTATGCCTCTGGTAGAAAAAATTAGTCCTGTATTGTAATCAAGTATGACAAGTTACTACAGGTAGTTTCCAAAAGCTTCACAGTGATCAATGACTTGTAAGGTTAAGGCTGTAGAATCACAAGTAGCAGCAGAAGATGTAAAGTAAGTCTGTCTATGTATGGTCAAAGAATGAGTGAAAAGGAGCACCCAACATTTTAGTAATGCCTTGGACGAGGTATGAAAACATTAGATATTTCACGAAAACTTAAGTGTGATTATTGCACTATTAAGAGATTTGTGGCTGATTCAGAGCACAGGCGGGTTTGTGCAGATAAAGACACATTGAGGAAGATTTCTGCCAGATCCATGCACCGGATCGAGAGAGCAGCTGCTAAACCACCATTACATAGCAGCAAACAGATATTTGAAGCTGCTGGTGCCTCTGGAGACCCACGGACATCAAGGTGTAGAGTCCTCCAGAGTCTTGCAACTGTGCATAAACCTTCCATTCGGCCACCACTAACCAATGCTCACAAGCAGAAATGGCTGCATTGGGCAGAAAAATACATGAAGACTAATTTTCAAACAGTCCTATTCACTGATGAGTGTCCTAAAACCCTGGATGGTCCAGATGGATGGAGTAGTGGATTGTTGGTGGACGGCCACCCTGTTTCAACAAGGCTGCAACGTCAGTAAGGCAGTGGCGGTGTCGTGTTTTGGACTGGAATCATGGGAAGAGAGCTGGTCGGCCCCTTTAGGGTCCCCGAAGGTGTAAAGATGACCTCTGCAAAGTATGTGGAGTTCCTGACTGACCACTTCCTTCCCTGGTACAGAAGGAAGAACAATGCTTTCCGTAATAAAATCATCTTCATGCATGACAATGCACCATCTCATGCTGCAAAGAATACCTCTGCATCAATGGCTGCTATGGGGATAAAAGGAGAGAAAGTCATGGTGTGCCCTCCATCCTCCCCTGACCTCAATCCTATTGAGAACCTTTGGAGCATCTTCAAGCAAAGGATCTATGAGGGTGGAGGCAGTTTACATCCAAACAGCAGCTCTGGGAGGCGATTCTGACAACTTGCAAACAAATTCAAGAAGAAACTGTCCAAAAACTCACAAGTTCAATGGATGCAAGACTTGTGAAGCTGCTATCAAATAAGGGGTCCTATGTTAAAATGTAACGTGACCTCTTAAAATGTTTAAAAAGTTAAAATGTTGTTCAAAGTTTGATTGAAATAGCTTTTGATTTCAGTAAATATGCTGCAAACACAACAAATGACAATTTTCAGTTCTTTACAACCTATAAAGTGTTTTGAAACTTACTGTGCGTAATAATTTGGAACAGTGCATTGTAAGTTTTTTATTTTGAAAAAAAATACTGTTATCATTAGGAGGTTCCAATAAAATTTGAATTGTACTCTTAATAGTTGATAACATGAGAATTATGCTGACTGACTGTTGTTTACATCAATTATTTAGGTAAATGAGAAAAATATCATTGGCATAATCATTTGGAACAGGGTGTATAAAGAACAAGCTGTCTGCGAACAGAGTCAAATAGACTGGGCTTTCACCCTTTAACCGCCCAGGAACAGAAGATGTAGATGCTGTATGCTGATGGTGAAGATGATAAAGATGATCCTTCCAATCTGTAGTTCTGAGGATAGTTCCGGCTACCACCACCACGCTCTGCGGCTCTCCCAGATCTGTCGCCCACAGATGGACAGGAACAAACGCCACAGATGTAGGGTGTGATGTTTAAGCCGCTTGCTGATGTCCCACGGTGGATCTGTTTTAAATGAGTACGTATAAGCAGGCTGCGACTCCACCGCTTTCAGCGCATATTCCCTGCATACAGATCCAACGTCGATCCAGAGAGAGTGCGCTAGGCCTAAAGCCTTTGATTTTACAGACTCTCCTACGAGGCACCTCTTCTCCCAGAAACCTCCTCTTCCAAAACAGCCTGTTGGCAGATGTAGTTTCACCCATGCACAGCTAAGGGGCAAATCCTTCTTAACCACTTCAGCCCCGGAAGAATTTCGCACTTTAGGACCAGAGCACTTTTTGCGATTCGGCGCTGCGTCGCTTTAACTGACAATTGCGCGGTCGTGCGACGTTGTACCCAAACAAAATTTGCGTCCTTTTTCTCCCACAAATAGAGCTTTCTTTTGGTGGTATTTGATCGCCTCTGCGTCATTTCTTATCGCCGCTATAAACAAAAGAAGAAGAGCGACCATTTTGCAAAAAAACCCAAATTTCTAACTTTTTGCTAAAATTCAAATCCAAAAAAAAAAAAATATAAAAAAACATTTTTTTTCATCAGTTTTGGCCGATTTATATTCTTCCTCATATTTGCGATAAAAAAAATTGCAATCGGCGTTTATTGATTGGTTTGCGCAAAAGTGGCCGCGTTTACGGATGGTGAGAATTCATTTCTGGGGTTTTTATTTTATTTTTATTTTTTTTTACTAGTAATGGCGGCGATCTGCGATTTTTAGCGGTAATGCGATATTGGGGGGGACATGTCGGAACATTTTGACACTTTTTTGGGACCAATGACATTTATTCAGCGATCAGAAATTTAAATGTCCACTGATTACTGTATAAATGTCATTGGCAGTGAAGGGGTTAACCTGCAGGGGGAGAGCTAGGGGTTAAGTGTGTTCCCTGGGTGTGTTCTTACTGTGGGGGGGTTGGGCTAACATGGGCATGAGAGATCTAACTGATCCCAGTGACAGGGATCAGTAGATCTCTCATGCCCCACTGACAGGGCGGGGAACCGCCGTGTTTACATCGGCGGTTCCCCGTTCTTTTCCCTGTAGCCGCTCATCGCGGCTCGCCGGCGGACATCGGGTCCGCCCGAGCCGCGGGCACACTCCCCAGGAGTGCGGCGGGTGCGCGCGCGCCCCCTGGTGGCCAAATGCGAATCGCCGCTTATTTACGGCGATTCGCGCAGGGCTCCCCGACTGCCGCCGTGAAAAGACGGCGCGCGGTGGGGAACCTGTTAAAAGACTACATTTTCCAGAATGCATGACTCCCTTGTCAAATCAAAGTCACAGATCAGCCAAGCTGGAACATTAGGGGAAAACACTTGCATATGTTTATTAGCAGATAACGTCTTCAATTGCAGGGTATGCATCTACCCAGCACCTGGCTACACATGGTTTTGGTAAATCTAAAGGAAATTTGTACAAGATAATTGTACAATATGTGGCCAGCCTAAGATGTATTCTGTGGGGTACTTTGAAGCAGTCAGTGGGCTTAAGCACTTCATGGCCATTTAGTGTGACCAAAGGATCATTCACTCTAAGGTTAGTGTAGGAACCCACTGGAAAATTGGGGTACTTTGAAGCAGTCAGTGGGCTATTGTGTCTTTTGCGGTCTTACAGCAGCACAATGCGTTTGTTAGGGTCTTCCCCCCAAATATATATTTCTTGTACCCAGCACCTGGCTACACATGGTTTTGGTAGATCTAAAGGAAATTTGTACAAGATAATTGTACAATGTATGGCCAGCCTAAGATGTATTCTGTGGGAGCCACGCACATATTTACCTGGCTTCCATCTCCATTTATTTGTATAAAAAAGACTATTCACTGGTGGAACCACTAATTGATGGTCTTTCCAAAGGGTTGAATGGACATTCTATTACTGAATAAGTAGAGCTTGGGCAGAAGACTTTGGAAGAAGAGGCTGTACTGGTTATGTAAGCAATGCAAACAAGTATATGGCGCAACACCCTGAAAAAAAACATATAAATCCCATCAAGTCTTTTCAACCACTTGCGGACCGCCCGCCGCGTTTTGACGGCGGCAAAGTGATTCGTTTTCGCGAAACGCCGTCACGTGACGGCGGCTGCGAGAACAAGTATTGTGAGCGTGCGCGCCACCGGAGGCCAGCTCGCATGCTCACTGTGTTTAGGGGGGCCATGGAGCGGGTAGGGTCTCGATCTCCACTGGCTACCCGCAATGGCTTTCCCGCAGTGAGAGAAAGGAAGTCCGTGTATGTAAACACGGATCTCTGTTCTGACAAAGGAGGAAGGGCTGTGATCACAGGCTTTCTGTATATGGGTGCCATGATCACTCTCCTCCCCCAGCCAGCCGAGCCCCCATACAGTTAGAACATACACAGGGAACACAGTTAACCCCTTAGAGCTCCCCCCCAGGTAAACCCCTTCACTGCCAATGGCATTTATACAGTAATCAGTGCATTTTCATAGCACTGATCGCTGTATACCTGCCAATGGTCCCAAAAAAAGTGTCAAAATGGTTTGGCATGTCTGCCACAATATCGCAGTCCCGATAAAAATCGAAGATCGCCGCCATTACTAGTAAAAAAAAATTAAAAATCCCATAAATTAATGTGAAAGTGCCGAATCGCAAAAAGTGCTCTGATCCTAAACTGTGAAATCCTTCCGGGGCTGAAGTGGTTAAAATAGTCAATATGTGGCTGGTATGAGAACCAGCATTAGTAAAAAGTCCCAGCACAAAGGTCAGCCTTCTTTGGACCAGAAGCAAAGTCCTGGTAACACTGGAAAAAAATAGAAGAAAAAAGGCGCCTCTAAGTGCAGACTTTAAAAACTGTTTATTGAAACCAACAATTGGCAACTCACATGAGACAGAAGATAAAAGGCACATAAGCAGGTCCTCAAAGGGTTAACATCAGTGAGACATCCATAGGCCAGGATTCAGAGAACTCATCATGAACTGTAGCAAGCCTCCCTGTGAGTTGGTAACCGGCCGGAGACAGGGCAATCTTGAAACAAGGCTTGGTTCCGTGGAAGCTAGAGTCCCAGGATGATGACGTCACTGGACAGCGACACGTTATCCGAGCCGGCGTGCTACGATGGGTGTGGCAGCCATGCTCCTTTATCAAGCTATAGGTCGGTCAGGACCAAAGGGGTTTGTTTTATGTGCAAAGTAAGGGGCAGGGTGGGAACCAATGGAAGAAAAGGGGGAAGGTTTCAAGAGCGTAACTAAACAACAGAGGGGCCGGAAGAGAGAGGGAAGGGAGGAGAGAAAAGGAAGAGGAAGGCAAAGGGATATAGCCTACATAGTGCGTATATGACAATATCATTAACCTCCCTGGCGGTATGATTATTTCAGATTTTTGGTGCTGAAAGCGGTACGATTATTTTGCATGGAAATTTGGCGTTTTATATTGTAGGCCTGTAATTCTTAGGAATAACTCACTTAAATCTGTCCAAACAAGAGTCTAGTAGACATCCCGGGTATGATAAAGTTTGAAACATGAAATCATAAATTATAATATAATAAATAACTAAAAATAATTATCAAAAATAATTACGTAATAGTAATTAAATTTATTCAATAATGTAATCAAATCAAAAACACTGAAATTTGCTCAGTTGCAGAATTGTCACTGTCGTCACTTTCAGTGTCTGATGATAAATTTCCCCAAAAATCAGTATCACTCAATTCTGCAAATGATTCTTATTTACTATCGGTGTTTTCTAGCTGATCAAAAACCACTTTTGACGTAAAGGGACGCTTTTTGGTTGCTATGGACATTCTCATGTTTCCAGGCAGAAAGAATGACATTTATAATATAAAAGTGCATGCAGGGCTCTGGGCAAACCACTAGGCACAAAAGGGATGTGAAATGTTTTTATACAGTAATGTAATCTACAAGATTACAGTGTACTGTATGTGCTGTGTGTGTTGCACTTTTTGAATTTCCCGCTGGTCTCCGTCCCCGTGCGACGCAACGCTCGCAGGGAATGGAGCCCGGCACACAGGAGTCATCTGCGGTGGACACAGCCCGCAGACACTGCGGGGGACATCGCTGGATCCAGGGGACAAGGTGAGTAGCGCTGCCTGGATCCAGCAATGCAATCCCGAGTGTGGCTCGGGGTTACCGCTAATGGTACTGAAATTCCACCCCGAGCCCCACTCGGGAATACCGCCAGGGAGGTTAACAGCTTGCTGTCCGCCCACCGTCAAATGACAGTGGAGCGGCGCAGCTCTTGTTGCAGGAGGATGTCATATGACGTCAGCCCTTTAAGCCGGGATTGCGCGTGATTGGGTACGCACATCCCGGCTCTGTCGGTGGCGGCGTGTCCCCGGGACACACCACGTCACCGACAGGGGTGAACAGCCATTGGTCATGGCTGTTTACCATGTGATCGGCCGTGATGAAGTCACGGCTGACCACAAATGGTACTCCCCCCATGCGCACGGGCATGCGCGCGATCGGGAGAACGCTGCGTGTGCATGTCCGTGGCAGGGAACACTGCCTGTCACCTACACTGGTATCAGCCGTTGGTCGGCGGCAGTTACCTCGTGATCGGCTGTGATCTACTCTGTAAACAGAGCGGTAACTCACTGTTACTAGCTCTTCTCTCCTCACACAGTTTCCAGTGTGAGCAGAGAAGAGCTAGGATCAGTGAGTTACTGATCTGTGTAAAGTACCAAGCACCTGTCATAATAAAGTGCACCTGTCATCAGACTGCCATCGTAAAGTACACCTGTCACCCATCGGTGACCGTGGCGTGTCACCCATCAGTGACCATGGTGTGTCACCCATCAGTGACCGTGGCCTGTCACCCATCACCCATAAGTGACCGTGGCCTGTCATCCATCACCCATCAGAGACCGTGGCCCATCACCCTTCAGTGACCACTTCCAGTCACCCGTGGCCTGTCACCCATTAGTGACCACCGCCAGTCACCCATCAGTGACCACCACCAGTTACCCGTCACGCATCTGTGACCAGCGCCAGTCACCCGTCACGCATCAGTGACCACCGCAAGACACCCGTCACCCATCAGTGACCACCGCCAGACACCTGTCACCCATCAGTGACCACTGCCAGACACCCAGCACCCATCAGTGACCACCGCCAGACACCCGTCACGCATCTGTGACCAACGCCAGTCACCCGTCACGCATCAGTGACCACCGCAAGACCCCCGTCACCCATCAGTGACCACCGCAAGACACCCGTCACCCATCAGTGACCACCGCCAGACACCAGTCACCCATCAGTGACCACCGCCAGACACCAGTCACCCATCAGTGACCACTGCCAGACACCCAGCACCCATCAGTGACCACCGCCAGACACCCATCAGTGACCACCGCCAGACAGCCATCAGTGACC
This sequence comes from Glandirana rugosa, assembly GCA_018402905.1. NCBI lineage: Eukaryota > Metazoa > Chordata > Amphibia > Anura > Ranidae > Glandirana > Glandirana rugosa. The sequence goes on from BLSH010022563.1 coordinate 20,359, forward strand.
ACCACTGGTCACCCGTCACCCATCAGTGACCACCACCAGACACCCGTCACCCATCGTTGACCACCGCCAGACACCCATCACCCATCAGTGACCACGACCAGTCACCCATCACCGACCACTGCCAGTCAGTAAATATCACCTGTAAAAGTCTCACACATGTGGTATCGCCATACTCAGGAGTAGCAGAATGTATTTTGGGGTGTCATTTTTGCTATGTACATGCTATGTGTTGGAAATATCATATAAATGGACAACTTTGTGTAAAAATAAAAAGCGTTTTCTTTTTTTCCCCACATATTCCAAAAACGAATGGAAGAAAATGACATGTTCAAAAGACTCATTATGCCTCATAGATTATACGTTGGGGTGTTTGATTTCCAAAATGGGGTCATTTTGTGGGCAATTTCATTGTCTTGGTGCTCCAGGACCTTCAAAAGTGTAATAGGTGGTTGAGAAACGAGATGTGTAATTTATGCTTGTAGAATGCCTGAAGATGCTAGTTCAATCTTGGGCCTCTGTATGTGGCCAGGCTGTGTAAAAGTCTCACACGTGGTATCGCCATACTCAGGAGGAGTAGCAGAATGTATTTTGGGGTGTCATTTTTGCTATGTACATGCTATGTGTTGGAAATATCGTATAAATGGTCAACTTTGTGTTAAAAAAATGCATTTTCATTTTTTTTCCCACATTTTTCAACAACTTCTGGAAAAAAATGAACCATTCAAAAGACTCATTATGCCTCATAGAGTATTCATTGGGGTGTTTGCTTTCCAAAACGGGGCCATTTGGTAGGCAATTCAATTGTCCTGGTGCTCCAGGGCCTTCAAAAATGTTATAGGTCGTCATGACATTAGATGTGTAATTTATGTCCCTAGAATGCCTGATGGTGCTTCCTGCATGTTGGGCCTCTGTATGTGGCCAGGCTGTGAAAAAGTCTCAGACATGTGATATCGTCATACTCAGGAGGAGCAGCAGGATGTGTTTTGGGGTGTAGTTGCAAGTATGCATATGCCATGTGTGAGAAATTACTTGTTATTATGACAATTTTGTAAAACAAATAAATAATAATAAATCTTCATTTTGCAAAGAATTGTGGGAAAAAATTACAACTTCAAAGAACTCACCATGCAACTTACTGAATACTTTGAAATTTCAAAACCAGACCCTTATCCGAGCATGCAACCTGGCCGGTTAGTATGGGGGGGGGGGGGGGGGGG
>BLSH010022563.1:22690-35609 GCA_018402905.1 Glandirana rugosa
ACATGACTAATCATCCCCACCCCCTCCTGCCATGCCAGGGCTGCGTGCTCGGATAAGTTTGGATTTTGGTGGAGACCCCACGCCATTTTTTTCTTTAAATTTGGTGCGGGGTTCCCCTTAAAATCCATACCAGACCTGAAGGGCCTGGTACTTACTTTGGGGGGGGACCGCTACACTATTTTTTTTTTTTTAACTTTTGGTGCGGGGTTCCCCTTAAAATCCATACCAGACCTGAAAGGTCTGTTACGGACTTTGGATTCTGAACACTGTCATTTTTATAAAACCCGCGCCGTTAGCTGCAGAGTAAACCGGAAGTGACATTGTAACGTTGCTTCCGGAAATGTACGAAGGAATGCATTATGGGGCACGCGAAGTTCCCGCGAATGCCCCATAATGTTCGGAAAGCTGCGAACGGACGAACACCCGATGTTCGAGTCGAACATGCGTTCCACTCGAATCGGGGGGCTCATCATTAATCAGTACATCAGGTGTGATCAATTTTCAATGGTTGGCACCATAGCTTGTAAACTCTATAACTTTCACAGGGACCAAATAATATCCACCAATTTGGGTTATTTTTACCAAAGATATGTAGTAGTATAAATTTTGGCCAAAATTTATGAAGAAAAATTACTAATTTGCTAAATCTTATAACAGAAAAATGCATTTTTTTAAACAGAATTTTCGTTTTTTTTTTTTATTTATAGCGCAAAAAAAAAAACCCAGTGGTGATTAACCACTTGCCGATCGCCCGCCGCAGCGTGATTGCGGTAAAGTGGCTCGTTATTGCAAACCACCGTCACCTGATGATGGCTGCGATAACTAGTATTGTGAGCGTGCGAGCGCCAGGGAGCGGGTAGGGCGGACTCGATTGCCGCCGGCTAACCGCGATCCCCCCTCCCAGAGCGACAGAACGGATCTCCGGGAAGGGCTGTGATCACAGGCTCCCTGTATATGGAAGCCGTGATCACTCCCCCTGCCGGCCCAGCCTCAGTTAACACTTAGAGCACCCCTGCAGGTTAACCCCTTCACTGCCAATGGAATTTACACAGTAATCAGTGCATTTTCATAGGACTGATCGCTGTATAAATGCCAATGGTCCCAAAAAAGTGTCAAAATGGTCCGACATGTCCGCCGCAATATCGCAGTACCGATAAAAATAGCAGATCGCCGCCATTACTAGTAAAAAATAAAAACCCCGGAAATGAATTCTCATCATTCATAAACGCAGCAACTTTTGCGCAAACCAATCAATAAACGCTGATTGCAATTTTTTTAACCAAAAATATGAGGAAGAATCTAAATCGGCCAAAACCGATGAAAAAATGTTTTTTATATATTTTTTTGGATTTGTATTTTAGCAAAAAGTAAGAAAAATTGTTTGTTTTTGCAAAATGGTCGCTCTTTTTTTGTTTATAGCGGCGATCAGAAATGACGCAGAGCTGATCAAATACCACCAAAAGAAATCTCTATTTGTGGGGAAAAAAGGACGCAATTTAGTTTGGGTACAACGTCGCACGACCACGCAATTGTCAGTTAAAGCGGCGCAGTGCCGAATCCCAAAAAGTACTCTGGTCCTAAAGTGTGAAATCCTTCCGGGGCTGAAGTGGTTAAATACCACCAAAAGAAAGCTCTATTTGTGTGGAAAAAAGGATGCATATTTCATATGGGTGCAGACAGTGTTGCATGACTGAGTATTTGCCATTCAAAGTGTGATAGCGCTGAAAGCTGAAAAATGGCCTGGGCAGGAAGGGGGTTTTTGTGCCCAGTATTGAGGTGGTTAAAGGACACAGCATAGACAGTACACCGATAAATAGTGCTAATAAATAATTATAAAGTAATGTATATCAGATGTAACTGAAGGAAAATGCATATCGTAACATTAATCAAAATATTCTGATGACAGTATTGAAAACATATGATAGATAAAACATGTATACAAATTTATATATAACCTACAGAAATGTATCTAGTATAAAAACACAGGGAGATTCTGGTAATTTCATAGATAAACAACAGCCATCAATAAGAAAGGTTTAAAATGCAAAACCCTACCTACTGAGTGTTATATCAGGCAAGATTTGTGCCTGTGTGCGGTAATATAATACACCACAATATATATATATACACACAGTATCTCACAAAAGTGAGTACACCCCTCACATTTTTGTAAGTATTTTATTCTATCTTTTCATGTGACAACACTGAAGAAATGACACTTTGCTACAATGTAAAGTAGTGAGTGTGCAGCTTGTATAACAGTGTAAATTTACTGTCCCCTCAAAATAACTCAACACACAGCTATTCATGTCTAAGCAACAAAAGGGAGTACACCCCTAAGTGAAAATGTCCAAACTGGGCCCAATTAGCCATTTTCCCTCCCTGTTGTCATGTGACCCTTTAGTGTTACAAGGTCTCAGGTGTGAATGGAGAGCAGGTGTGTTAAATTTGGTGTTATCGCTCTCACTCTCTCATACTGGTCACTGGAAGTTCAACATGGCACCTCATGGCAAAGAAGATGGCGTAGGCTATAAGAAGATTGCCAAGACCCTGAAACTGAGCTACAGCATGGTGGCCAAGACCATACAGCGGTTTAACAGGACAGGTTCCACTCAGAACAGGCCTCACCAGCCAAAAATTATTGATAACAACCTATGTGTGCATGAACACTTAGGATAACATGATGGAGGGTTTATTGACTGTAGAAAAAAAAAGTCTGCAGCTGAAAACAGCTGCTGTAAAAATGTCCAAAACATCCTGTGTGCATGAGTCACCTCAAGTCGCCCCAGGTCGCTTGACACAAGAAATCCAATTGAAGTGAATGTGAGCCGTCTTTATGTACACTACTGAAGTCGCCCCGACTTCAAGGCGACTTCAGAAAAGGTTCCTGTACTACTTGGAGACGACTTCTATCCAACTTGTGCCCATAGAATTCAATGGAAGTCGCCTCCAAGTCGGATTCCTCATCTATATCGAAGCGACTTTACAGGAAAAAGAAAATAATTTTTGAAGGCAACCCCCCTCCCTCTCTTCTCTGATTGGCCACAGACAAAGTCGCCTGGCATGGAGGTCGCTTCAGGTCGTGTTGTAAGCTGCCCAAAGTCGCTCTGAAGTCACGCTGAAGTCGCCTTGAAGTAGCGTTCAAATCGCCTAGCAAATTTGCCCCTGAAGTCGGATCACCTGTGTGAAGTGGCCCTAACAGACCGGACACAAGTCTTTACTTTATCATTTAATAAAATGTTTCAAGTTACTTACTCTTTCTTCTTTGCTTAATGAGTAACAAAACAATGATTGCAGCTCCAATAATTAGGATCAGCACTACGCTGGCGATTACAACATGGAGTTTATACCGTGCCTTTAGATCTGAAAAAAAAAAGGAAAGTAGAATACTGTTTATTTTTACACTTTATACTCATTACACTGATTACACTGATATTAAACCCTTCCATAATGGAAGGCAAAACAAATCTTAATGACTGAACACAGTATTGCAACCTTGAAATTAGTAAGTAAAACTGTACATAACAACTTAGTGTATCCAGATGAATTATACTGCAATGGGAGCTTTCATTGGTAATGGACTTTTTTGTTATTATCAAAGGAAAAATGGCCTTAAAGTGGTAGTAAACCCTCTCATCATTTTCAGCCAAGGAAGCTGCCATCTTGGCCTCTGTTTAATCTACAACTGCCATGATGCTGCACATGTGATCAGCTATGACACCAGCCATTGGATGGTTTGACAGTTTGGTTTAGAGCACAACCAATGGGAGTGTTACATTTCCGGCACATGCCGGAAATGTGACTGAAATTTAACCTGTTAAATGCATGGGTTTACTACCGCTTTAAATAGTATAAAAAATGGCACATTCGGCACAAACACAGATTCACACATATGTGGCTCTACAGAAGACCACTTCAAAGAGGCCTCATATATGCGAACACTCAGCGGGAAGGGGTTAAAGAAGCCTGGAAAACAATGCCTGGCCTTGCACTGCTGAAATCCCTTTATAAAATAATAGATGCCTTGCCATCATCCTGATTCGGCTCCATTTACACGGACGCTATGTTAACCTCCCCTGAACGATTTTTTATTTTGACATCTAGAAGCCGACGTCCAAAACGGCTGTTTTGCAGCGTTTTGCATGCAGCGTTTAGCGGCGTTTGCATCTAGGAGCGTTTTTAACGATTTTTTTTTTTAAATGGAAATGCCTATAAACGAAACGCTCCTAGACGCGAGTTACCGCGTTTAGCGGCGTTTACAAGCTGTTTGGCGTTTGAAATGCCTCTGAACTGGCGTCTGAACCCATTTTTTTGCGTTCCAAAAAAAGCCTTTAAACTCAACTGCCTGGAAATTACCTTAAACGACCCTGTGTACATTTACTGATAAGATAACATAGAGGAAAGTTCAAGGGCAGCTGAAAAAAACGCCCAAATGCCTCTAAACATCCATTTACCAGCAGCAGTGTAAATGAGGCCTTCAAGTAAGTGACTCTGAAAGTACCAAGCCCAGAGACAGAGAGGTAGCTAAAATTTTAAAATGTAGGTCAGCATTGTCATCCTTTATATGTCCCTCAGAAATAATAATGAGGTTGGGGGAAAGTTGATTGTAAGGGCCGGTGCACACTGAGGCGATCCTAGGCGATTTGCGATCCGACTTGTGTCGCCCCAATTCGCCTGACATCAGAAATCCCATTGAAATGAATGGAGCCGTCTTAATATGCGCTACTCAAATCGCTCCGACTCCAAGGTGATTTCAAAAAAGGTTCCTGTACTATTTCAAAGCGACTTCTAGGCGATTTGAACCCATAGAATTTGGTACGTAAAGATACTGCGCTACCCCATAAAATATGAAAACAAGCAGTCAGCACGACAATAAAACCCGTATTGTGCAAACTAAGATAAACTAAAGTGCAGCGCTATACTTTGCTTGTAAGCAATTGACATCAAAAATTCCAAAGGTGTTAAATAAAAACAGATTCCATAAATCCAGCAGTGCTATATATAGTGCAAACGTGTCCACGTATATAAAGGGAGAAAAAAAAAGAGAAAAAACCCTGGATGGGTCCTCTTTCTTTCTGTGAGGTGAATATATTATAAGTCCATACACAGTGTATTATTCACCCACATACAGTGTGAACCTCCACCAAGGAAATGACTAAATACCTTTTACCAGAATGATTCTGGGTGAGCACATATCATCCGCAGAATCCCATCAGATGTTTATACCTCTGCTAGATCCTTTTGTATATGCTGTATCCACCACTCTTCACATAGGGGTAAGATATCACTCAGAGGTGTACGTTTATCAAACAGAGATAATTTATCACATTTCAGTTCTCTGAGAAAAATCATCTCCTCTGGCACCCTGTTTATGAAGCGGAGAACATTTCTTCTCAGGAGAAGAGAGGAGAAGTTTTTCCTCAGAGAACACCTGAGCTCTGTATAGAAGGGGGAGGGGTGCCTGTGTTCTGGGTGAGATACCTGGGTGTGATTGCAGAGCAGGTGAGTTTAATAGGTAAAACCAAAGTTTAAAAAGACCGTATAAATACATGAAAATAATAAGCACCGATCACTGGTGATTTTTTTAACAGTTTTTAAGCACATTTTGGCATATTTTTAAATGTGTATTTTGGCCCATTTTTGTTGCACATTTTGACATTATTTACGAAAATTTTGCTGCTTTTTAACAGGGCATTTTGGTGTGGATTTTTTTTTACTGGGCATTTTGCTGCTTTTCTAAACACACATTTTGGTGCTTTAACCACTTGCCGACCGCTGATCGGCATCTGACGGCGGCAAAGTGGCTCGTTCCCGCAAAACGCCATCATACGACGGCGGCTGCGGGAACGAGTTTAGTGAGCGCGCGCCGCCGGAGGCGTGCCCGCGCGCTCACTGTGTTCGGGGGGGGCCAGGGAGCGGGTGCGGCGGCTTCGATTGCCGCCGGCTACCCGCGATGCCCCCCCCCCCGAGCGGAGGAACGGAGGTCCGTGTATGTAAACACGGACCTCCGCTCTGTGTGAGGGGGAAGGGCTGTGATCACAGCCTTCCTGTACGTGAAGGCTGTGACCACTTCCCTTCCCCTGTTAGGGCAGTCCCCATACAGTTAGAACACACCCAGGGAACATAGTTAACCCTTAGAGCGCCCCCTGTAGGTTAACCCCTTCACTGCCAATGACATTTACACAGTAATCAGTGCATTTTTATAGCACTGATCGCTGTATAAATGCCAATGGTCCCAAAAAAGTGTCGAAATAGTCCGACATGTCCGCCCCAATATCGCAGTACCGCTAAAAATCGCAGATCGCCGCCATTACTAGTAAAAAATAAAAAAAACCCCAAAAATGAATTCTCATCATTCGTAAACGCGACCACTTTTGCGCAAACCAATCAATAAACGCCAATTGTGATTTTTTTTTATTGCAAATATGAGGAAGAATATAAATCGGCCAAAAACGGTGAAAAAAAATGTTTTTTTATATTTTTTTTTTTGGATTTGTATTTTAGCAAAAAGTAAGAAATTTGGGTTTTTTTGCAAAATTGTCGCTCTTCTTTTGTTTATAGCGGCGATCAGAAATGACGCAGCGGTGATCAAATACCACCAAAAGAAAGCTCTATTTGTGGGGAAAAAAGGACGCAAATTTCGTTTGGGTACAACGTCGCACGACCGCACAATTTTCAGTTAAAGCGACGCAGTGCCGAATCGCAAAAAGTGCTCCGGTCCTAAAGCTGGAAATCCTTCCGGGGCTGAAGTGGTTAACGCACATTTTGGCATAGGTTATTTTAAAATGCATTTTGGTGTAGTTTGTAATGCACATTTTGGCACTTCTTTTAGCACATATTTTGGCACTTTTTAATGTGCATTTTGATTTGGTTTTTATGTTTATTGTTGCAAACAGCACATCTGCTGGCCACTTTTGGGGTGCCATTAACACCACAAGCATAACATGCATTTTGCATGCATTTCCAGAATGCACACAAAAACGCAGGTAAAACATTAGCCAAAACACCAAAATGCACATAAAAATGTGCTAAAATGTGTTTAAAAAAACACGCCAAAATGCGCATTGAAAAACTGCACCAAAATGCACACTTGTGAAAGGACAAAATGTGTGGCAAAATGCATGTCTGCTAGCTGCATTTGGGGTGACATTAGCAATGAATGCACCCAAAAAACGGAGTACATATTTTGATACAATTTTAGTGCAATTTGGAACTGCGCCCAATTCTGCCAACAATTCTGCATTGCTCAGATGTGAATGAGTCCTAAAAGACAATATATTATAACTGTAGTGTGTGTGTGTATATATATATATATAAATAACACAACTATACACATAAACATATATAGTTATTATTTATATCAATCCTTAAACCTCACTGGTGCTGATATTAGGAAGAAAAAGGCCTTTTTCCTCACATCACAGCAGCTTCACACCCAAATTCTCCACCTCTGAGCTGGTGAATGTGGGACGGAGATATTTTACAGAGATGGCCAGTGAGATCTTCAGATCTCACCTTCATAAACCAGCTGTCTGTGTAAAAGTGAATGACAGAAGGGCGTGTCCTGTGATGAGAAGTGATGAGCAGTGAAGAACAGGTTTTCCCCTCCTCATCTCAGCTTCATAAACTGGTCCACCTGAGAGATCAGCCGTGATCCTCAGGATCTCAGCTCTTCTCTGTTTCATAAACGGACACCTGAATAAGACCCCCAAACCACTGGAGCTCGCTGAAGGTGGAGTAGTTGGTCGAAACAGAGCTCAGTGATGTCTCCTGCCGGGGAATGATGCGGAGTCCAGGCTGCGGCTCCACAGAGGACGGACGACCTCTCACCAGAGGTGTAGTGCTGGGAGGTCGTCCGTCCTCTGTGGAGTCGCAGCCTGGACTCCGCATCATTCCCCGGCAGGAGACATCAGCGAGCTCCAGTGGTTTGGGGGTCTTATTCTGAGTGATATCTTACCCCTATATGAAGAGTGGTGGATACAGCATATACAAAAGGATCTAGCAGACGTATAAACATCTGATGGGATTCTGCGGATGATATGTGCTCACCCAGAATCATTCTGGTAAAGGTATTTAGTCATTTCCTTGGTGGAAGTTCACACTGTATGTGGGTGAAGAATACACTGTGTATGGACTTATAATATATTCACCTCACGGAAAGAAAGAGGACCCATCCAGGGTTTTTTCTCTTTTTTTCTCTCTTTATATACGTGGACACTTTTGCACTATATATAGCACTGCTGGTTTTATGGAACCTGTTTTTATTTAACACCTTTGGAATTTTTGATGTCAATTGCTTACAAGCAAAGTATAGCGCTGCACTTTAGTTTATCTTGATTTGAGCCCATAGAAGTCAATGGAAGTCGCTTCCAAGTCGGATTCCCCATCTATATTGAAGCGACTTTACAGGAAAAAGAAAATCATTTTTTAAGGCAACTCCCCCTCCCTCTCTTCTCTGATTGGCCACAGGCAAAGTCTCCTGGCATGGAGGGCACTTCAGGTCGCTTTCAAATCGCCTAGCAAAGTCGGATCCCCTAGGTGTGAACCGAGCCTTAGGGTCCTTTCACACACACAGACCGTTTGTCCGTTTTTCATCCATCTGTTGACGGATGAAAAACGAACATCAATGCATCTCTATGGAAAAACGGATGACAACTGATGATCATTAATTTGCATCCGTTTTCATCCGCTTCCGTCAACATCCGTTTTTTTGAACGGATGAAAGTCCTATTTTTCTTCCGTCAAAAAAACGGATCGGACGAAAAATGTAAACGGGCGAACGGTCAGTTTTTCATCCGTTTTTGCATTGGTAGTGGATGTAAAAAAAAAAAACTGATGAAAAACTGATGACCACAGATGAAAAAACGGATGAAAAAAACGGATGAAAAAACGGATGAACTGATGAACGGTCCGTGTGTGTGAAAGGACCCTAATGCCTCGTACACACGGGACGACGATCGCATTCAACACATCGTACTCACGGCCGTTGCATGCGGAATCGATCGTTTGTGGGCGCGCTTTCAACAGTTGAACATACGACGGTCGTACATGGTAGTTGTATGTGCAGACTACAAAACATGGTCGTACCAACAAGCTCGCATACGACCGTTGTATCGTGTGTAGAGCAGTTGGGTACAAAAAGTTGTATCGTGCTAAACACGCATGCGCCAAGTCCACTTCAACTAAATGAAATTAGATGAAGGAGCCTAAAGGGTGACCCTACTTCCTCTTTATACGCTCGTTCGCGTCATCACGTTCGGCCGGCCGCAAGTTGTATGTACGACCGTCGTGTGCACATCAGTATGCTATTTACATTATGCAACATACGATTCAACACGGTCGTACGTGCGATCGTCGTCCCGTGTGTACGACGCTTTAGGGTTCTTTCACACACACAGGGACCATTCATCAGTTCATCCGTTTTTTCATCCGTTTTTCATCCGTGGTCATCAGTTTTTCATCAGATTTTTTTTACATCCACTACCAATGCAAAAACGGATGAAAAACGGACCGTTCACCCGTTTACATCCGTTTTTCGTCCGATCCGTTTTTTTGACGCATGAAAAATAGGACTTTCATCCGTTCAAGAAAACGGATGCTGACGGAAACGGATGAAGACGGATGAAAATAGCTGATCATCAGTTGTCATCAGTTTTTCCATAGAGTTGCATTAATGTCCGTTTTTCATCCGTCAACGGATGGATGAAAAACGGACAAACGGGTCCGTATGTGTGATAGGGGCCTTACAGCTACCAGTATGTGGGGAAAAGAGTAGCGATTATCAATGAAAATCCTTCCACACCCTAATCACCCTGTGTGACGCAGAGTCCCCCTGTTTAAATCCCCGATTCTTCACCAAAGTCCCCTGATGGGGCTCCTAAAAAATTGTAAAAATACAAAAAAAAAAGAATTTAAAAAATGACATCGCCCATTGCTCAATTGACACCATCAGTATAAATACACATGCATGCACACACGTGTGTTTGAGCTTTGAGGTGCACACCCTCCGGGCCTAATGCAATAGGCTGTGCACACCTATGGCCAGGGGTGTTCTGCACATATACCATTATCATAACTCAATATGTCTATTAGCAAGTGACACTCCTCTGATCTATGAATACAATGTGACAGCCATGGTGAAACTGATACCATACAATGTATATTTTTGTACCACTACATGCCATGCATATCAAGTTACTAAAGCACCAAAGGCAATTTTAACCCCTTGGTGACTCAGAGTATAACAAATATTACAGCGGTTGTCTGCTCTCATACCTACAATGAGTAAATGACATCCCCCAATAGAACATGTTAATGCAACTCTAAACGCTACATCAGCCGTTTTATAACTTGCTGCTTACTTTATAAAATCGTTGTTATTCTCCCTGTGCTGCTCTGGAAACGGCCGCGCCATTTTAGCTGTGGGCGGAACTACAAGTCCCATCATGCCTCTGCCTTTGGGAGTCATGCTTGTAACTGTCAGCCTTGCAATGCCTCATGGGACTTGTAGTTCCGCAACAGCTGGAAGGCTGCCAGTTTGACACCTGTGCTGTGTAGTGTTGCCGTAATCCCGCGCATGCGCTCTACGATCGGCAATACAGGCGCATTTTAATTTCACTTTTCAATGCAGATGAAGAGTAGACAAGGACAGTTCTTGTTTTATCTTCAAATTAAATTATAATGACCTTTTTTATTTATTCTTGCTCCACTCCGCTCTGCTGCCTGGTTTTGTTTTTCCTCCTCCTTCTTCTTCTCCACCGCGTGACCTAGCAAGTCACGAGGTGTAAACAATCGTCTGCCTAGGGGTTTTCTATCGCGGGATTTCCGGGGCTGACGTCAGCAATTGGAAATGACGCAGCCCCAGCATGCACCTAGCATTTTTCCGGCAGGGTGCATGCCTGCCGGAAAATGCGGTACAACGGAGCATGCGCGGCTGACGTCACTGGACAAAAAAATAAAGATTATACGGAGATGACACGGGTGAGCGGGGAGAGACAAGGTAAATCACATTACATTAAGAATGACACAGCATATGAGCAAATGTTTACAAACTGAGTAGACAACCGCTTTAATGCCTGAACACAATTTTGCAACTTAGACATGCATTAGTAAAACTGTACATATCATCAAAACTACTAAGTGTATCCAGGTGGATTATACCACGTTTTTTAAGGCTTTCTTTTAGCGGTAAATGGTAACGGATATCCACTGATATTTATATATATATATATATATATATATATATATATATATGAAAGACTGGCCAAAAATAATATATATTTTTTAAAATATAGCTGTCTATCTCTTGCTATTACCATAATGTACCATGAAAGATCAACGCAAAATAAATTCTCCTGCTCCTGATGATCGCAGTGCTACCATATATGTGTATGTTATTTGTAATCTGTACTCGTAGTAGGGCCCAGAAACAATAGTGCGCATTTTGGGTGTTTTTTCCTCATAACTAAAACATAATGACACTGACATTAACTGATACTTATTTAAAAAATGCTTTAAAAAAAAAATCCTATCAAAAATATACTGACCCTGACCTTTGATCCAAAACTTTGACCTTGACCTTTGACCCTTAGCTTGACCCTGGCACTGACCTAGATCAAACCCTGATCTCTATTTTTTTTAAATCATTTTTTTATTTGTGCTCACTTGTTTTTTTACATCTTTCTCTACTGCAAGGAGAGAAAGATACAATGGGATAGATTTGCCAAAACTGCTGCACACAGAATCTGGTGCAGCTCTGCATAGCAACCATTCAGCTTCTAACTTCAGCTTGTTCAATTAAGCTGATTGGTTTCTATGCAGAGCTGCACCACATTCTGTGTGCAGCAGTTTTGGCAAATCTATCCCATTGTATCTTTCTCTCCATTCAGAAGAGAAGGAAAACACAGGGGTGGGCTGCACAGTGACTGACCACAGGCCAATCAGAGGCTATCACAGCGATCAGGTGACCGGGAACCGGGAGTCCTTGGTCCCAATCATTAGTGCAAGACCCGGGGCACTTGGTGAGAGCTTGGTCTCTGTCCTGGGAGTGTGCTGTGCAAAGTGCTCCCAGCACAAGGAGAGTAATACATACACTATATTACTACAAATATTGGGACGCCTGCCTTTACACACTCATGAACTTTAATGGCATGCCAGTCTTGGTCCGTAGGGTTCACTATTGAGTTGGCCCACCCTTTGCAGCTATAACAGCTTCACCTCTTCTGGGAAGGCCGTCCACAAGGTTTAGGAGTGTGTCTATGGGAATGTTTGACCATTCTTCCAGAAGTGCATTTGTGAGGTCAGGCACTGATGTTGGATGAGAAGGCCTGGCTCGCAGTCTGCGCTCTAATTCATCCCAAAGGTGTTCTATTGGATTGAGGTCAGGACTCTGTGCAGGCCAGTCAAGTTCCTCCACCCCAAACTCGCTCCTCCATGTCTTTATGGACCTTGCTTTGTGCACTGGTGTGCAGTCATGTTGGAACAGGAAGGGACCATCCCCAAACTGATCCCACAAAGTTGGGAGCATGGAATTGTCCAAAATGTCTTGGAATGCTGACACCTCAAGAGTTCCTTTCACTGGAACTAAGGGGCCAAGCCCAACCCCTGAAAAATAACCCCACACCATAATCCCCTCTCCATACTTTGCCATTATTCTGATCCAAGTAAAGCCTTGCACACACGGGACGACGATCGTACCTACGATCGTCTCAGATCGTATATTGGCTGTTGTATCTAGCATACTGACTGCACTACACAATCGTACGACCAAAGAAAGAACGTTCAGGTGCATGTAATTAGCATCCAGCCATTCCTGACTTCTGAGCATGCATGTTTTGCACAATACAACTTGTTGGACCAACTTCTCTGTACACACGATACAACAGTCGTATGACCGCTTGTTGGTACTACCAAGTTTTCT
>BLSH010022563.1:41147-58155 GCA_018402905.1 Glandirana rugosa
GTACTCGAAGACTTGGAGAGTAAAAGGGGGAGTACAGACACACGACCCTTAATAGTCACGTACAATCAACGCCAGTACATGTGACCGCCTCTAAATGATTTTGACCTCGTGAGTCTTAGACCACGTTGACACGGACCATCGGTTAGTCAAAGATTGAAGTCGAACAGGTCAATCGAAACCGTTATTTTGGACTCATGACAAGCACTATGAAAAACATAAACGTGATTGTATGTTACAAAGTCCTGTTCGAGAGTCCCATAGAGGGGGAGAAGTTCCAGGTTCGTCATGACTTATTTTTGTCAAAATCGGCTTACAATTTTTTTTTTTTTTTTTCTTTTTTTTTTTTTTTGGAGACTCCCTTTCCTCTTTCTCGTTTTTGTTTGTTTTAGTTACATATTCCGTTACCATTACTTTTTTTTTTTTCTTTTTTTTTTTTTTTTTAACATTCGGCTAAAACTGTTTTTATTCAGTACTGCTTGGACCTTGAAGAGGGGGAGATACCCTGAGAGCTTGTCCTGAAACATTGTATGTTAGTGCAAATACAAAAAGTATCACGAACAGTACTCAGGTTTTATTGCCAAAGCTAACTGGACAAGCTGAAGTTAGAAACTGATTGGCTACCAGGCACAGTTGCACCAGATTCTGAGTGCTCCAGTTTTAGTAAATCTCCGCCAGTGTACATGACCGCAACTAACATGCACTGATAATTCCCAGCACACAGACATGAGGGGGAAAATGAGAGGTTCAGAAGCTCATGAAAGCTGAAAAACACCATGAAACATTGTTTCATGAAAAATAGATTACAGGGTCATTAACCATTTCAGCCCCGGAAGGATTCACCCCCTTCCTGACCAGAGCACTTTTTGCGATTCGGCACTGCGTCGCTTTAACTGACAATTGTGCAGTCGTGCGACATTGTACCCACACAAAATTGGAATCCTTTTTTCCCCACAAATAGAGCTTTCTTTTGGTGGTATTTGATCACCTTTGCGTCATTTCTGATCACCGCTATAAACAAGAAAATGCGACAATTTAAAAAAAAAAAAACAATAATTTATTTACTTTTTGCTATAATACATATCCAAAAAAAAAAAATATATAAAAAAACTAATTTATTCATCGGTTTAGGCCAATTTATATTCTTTTACATATTTGTGGTAAAAAAAAATCGTAATAGGCGTATATTGATTGGTTTGCGCAAAAATTTCCGCCTTTGCAAACCATGAGAATTAATTTCTGGCATTTTTACTATTTTTTTTTTAACTAGTAATGGTGGCGATCTGCGATTTTTATCGGGACTGCGATATTGCAGCGGACATGTTGGACATTTGACACTTTTTTGGGACCAATGACATTTATACAGCGATCAGAAATTTAAATGTCCACTGATTACCTTATAAATGTCATTGGCAGTGAAGGGGTTAACCTGCATGGGGCAATGAAGAGGTTAACTGTGTTCCCTGGTCATGTTCTAACTTTGAGGGGCTGGGCTGCCAGAGGCATAAGAGATCTAACTGATCCCAGTGACAGGGATCAGTAGATCAGCTTCCGAAATTCTTTTTTGTTTTGTTTTTTCATTTTGAATAAAGCTGGCCATACATTCTACAATTTTCTTGTAAAAATGTTTCTTTTTTCTTTTGTTACCAAAACCATGAATATGAGGTCATACCTAAACACTCTCAATTTGTATGCAACCAGGCAGTCCCTTGCACTACATCAGTGGTTCTCAACTCCTGTCCTCAGGACCCACTAACAGGCCAGATTTTAAGTATTACCTTGGGAGAGATGCAAACTAGAATACTGCAATCACTGAGCAGCAAATGATATCACCTGTGGTGTATTTCAGTTATCCTGCAAACCTGGCCTGTTAGTGGGTCCCGAGGACAGGAGCTGAGAACCACTGCTCTCTATGTTATCTTATCAGTACATTTACACAGGGTCGTTTAAGGTTGTTTCCAGGCAGTTGAGTTTAAAGGTTTTTTTTGGAATGCAAAAAAATGGGTTCAGACGCCAGTTCAGAGGCATTTGAAATGCCAAACAGCTTGTAAATGCCGCTAAACGCGCATAAACACGGTAACTCGTGTCTAGGACAATTTCGTTTACAGGCGTTTCCATTCAAAAGAAAAAAAAAAAAACATTTCTTTAAAAACGCTCCTAGATGCGAACGCGGCAAAACGCCATTGAGCGTGGCATGCAAAACGGCCGTTTTAGACGCCGGCTTCTAGCTGTCAAAAAAAAAAATCGTTCAGGGAGGGTTGAAATAGCGTCCCGTGTAAATAGAGCCTTACAGTGTAAATTTGCTATATCCCTCAAAATAACTCAACACACAGCCGTTAATGTCTAAACCGCTGGCAACAAAAGTCGGTACACCCCTAAGTGAAAATGTCCAAATTGGGCCCAATTAGCCATTTTCCCTCCCTGGTGTCATGTGGCTCGTTAGTGTTACAAGGTCTCAGGTGTGAATGGAGAGCAGGTGTGTTAAATTTGGTGTTATCACTCTCACTCTCTCATACTGGTCACAAAGTTCAACATGGCACCTCATGGCAAAGAACTCTCTGAGGATCTAAAATAAAGAATTGTTGCTCTAAATAAAGATGGCCTAGACTATAAGAAGATTGGCAAGACCCTGAAACTGAGCTGCAGCATGGTGGCCAAGACCATATAGAGGTTTAACAGGACAGGTTCCACTCACAAAAGGCCTTGCCATGGTCGACCAAAGAAGTTGAGTGCACATGCTCAGCGTCATATCTAGAGGTTGTCTTTGGGAAATAGAGGTATGAGTGCTGCCAGCATTGCTGCAGAGGTTGAAGGGGTGGGGGGTCAGCCTGTCAGTGCTCAGACCATACACCACACACTGCATCAAATTGGTCTGCATGGCTGTCATCTCAGAAGGAAGCCTCTTCTAAAGATGATGCACAAGAAAGCCTGCAAACAGTTTGCTGAAGACAAGCAGACTAAGGACATGGATTACTGGAACCATGTCCTGTGGTCTGATGAGACCAAGATAAACATATTTGGTTCAGATGGTGTCAAGCGTGTGTGGCGGGAAGCAAGTGAGTGAGTAAAAAGACAAGTGTGTCTTGCCTACAGTCAAGCATGGTGGTGGGAGAGTCATGGTCTGGAGCTGCATGAGTGCTGCCGGTACTGGGGAACTACAGTTCATTGAGGGAACCATGAATACCAACATGTACTGTGACATACTGAAGCAGAGCATGATCCCCTTCCTTTGGAGACTGGGCCGCAGGGCAGTATTCCAACATGATAACGACCCCAAACACACCTCCAAGACGACCACTGCCTTGCTAAGGAAGCTGAGGGTAAAGGTGATGGACTTTCCAAGCATCTCCAGACCTAAACACTATTGAGCATCTGTGGGGCATCCTCAAACGGAAGGTGGAGGAGCGCAAGGTCTCTAACATCCACCAGCTCCATGATGTCGTCATGGAGGAGGGGAAGAGGACTCCAGTGGCAACCTGTGAAGTTCTGGTGAACTTCATGACCAAGAGGGTTAAGGCAGTGCTGGAAATTAATGGTGGCCACACAAAATTTTGACACTTTGGACATTTTCACTTAGGGGTGTACTCACTTTTGTTGCCAGCGGTTCAGACATTAATGGCTGTGTGTTGAGTTATTTTGAGGGGACAGCAAATTTACACTGTTATACAATACATTGTAGCAAAGTGTCATTTCTTCAGTGTTGTCACATGAAAAGATAGAATAAAATATTTACAAAAATGTGAGGGGTGTACTCACTTTTGTGAGATACTGTATATGGGCTATAAGATCTTTGTTAAACTTGTTTCACCGCTCCCAATAAAGCCACAGGCCTATGTTAATCTTCTACCTTTTATTTGTTCTCTACACCAAATATAACCCTTTGAAGGTTGACTTCGGTGAGGAGAAATAACGCAGAGGAGGAGGTGTGTGGTCTCCCCTTTGAGACACAAAGTTTTCCCAGAAGGGATGCCCGATGGGGACGACTTCGCTCCTCATCCTTTACTATAATATTGGATATACACTTGATATTCAAACTTGAATATATTTCCACTTTGCCAATTTGCCAATTTTTATGCATGGATGTAGGGCAGAAACTGCTGTCTTTTGTTTTTTTTTTCTTTTTGTATTGTCACCTCCTTCCTTTTTCTTTGTACATTTTGACAAAATTCTAATAAAAACATTCAAACATAAAGTGGTTGTAAAAGCACAAGGTTTTTTACCTTCATGCATTCTATGCATGAAGGTAAAATACCTCCTGTGTGCACCAATCTAACCCCTCCCCCCTCCCAATACTTACTCAAGCCCCCTCTCAATCCAGCAATGTCCACAAGAGCCTCTCTAGGGGCTCACACTCCTGATTGGCTTTTGGCCTTTGGCTCCCACTGCTGTCAATCACAGCCAGTGAGCCAATCAGGAGATGAAGGGGCAGGGCCGAGCTCTGTGTGTAAATTGCTCTGGGGGCACCAGGCAGGAGAGAGCAGCCAGGAGCGCTGGTGTGGGACCCGAGAAGAGGAGGAACCTGGATGCTCTGTGCAAAATCACTGGACAGAGCAGGTAAGTATAACAGGTTTGTTATTTAAAAAAAAAACAAGGCTTTAATATCGCTTTAAGCTTTGACGATAAAACCTGGAAGCTGATTGGTTATGAGGCAGAGCCGCACCAGATTCTGTGTGCACCAGTTTTTGTAAATCTTTCCCAGACTGTCTGCCTTCATATGTTGGAATTTTTAGAAAAGCATGTTTGAAAAAACTGTAATAAATCCACAGGATGAAACATTGTCTGGATTATAATTAACAGGGATTGGCAGCAAGTGTAGCTACACAATTGCTTTGGTTTTAACAACATGACCTGACACTAAACCATATTCTTATTCTCCAGAAATAATCCATACACATCAACTACATAATGGCCCTGTAATCTATTTTCCATGAAATTGTGTCTTCTAACTTCCTCCGTGAGCTCCTGAACCTCTGCTTTTTCCCCCTCACTTCAACGAGCAGTGCCCGCAGAGTGCCACCATAGGAAGCGGCTTCCTACGGTGGCACATTGAGAAGAGGGGGAGCACCAGCAGGAGACCCGAGAAGAGAAGGTTCAAGGCTGTTCTGTGCAATTTCATAGCACAGAGCAGGTAATTATAAACCTGTTTGTTATTTTTAAAATATATATAGCAGCTTCCGCTGCTGTCTGCCAATAAGGAATGAGAGCCCCGGGAGAAGCTCAGCTCTCATGCACATCGCTGGATCGAGAGGGAGCTCAGCAGAGTATGGGGGCTGCTGCACACAGTAGGTTTTTTATGCATGAAGGTAAAAAGCCTCAAGCCTTTAAAACCCCTTTAAGTAATAAAACTTTTTTTCGACCTGCGTGTTTTTTTTTAAATATAAGTTGTGGCCTTTGTATGAAAAAAGCTTGGACACCCTGGTATAAAGCTATAAAAAGTGTAATATTGTATTATATGTCACCTCAGTCATTGCTTATCAGGGCAACAAACCCACCACGTCTACCCAATTCCCTATGTCTAGAGCAGTGGTGGTCAACTTTCTTGATATGGTAGGCCTCAAGTGCAGACATGGTACAAGAAATGGCCAGAGACTGCAGACAACATAAAAGAGATGGTCAGAGACTGCAGACATGATACAAGAGATGACCAGAGACTGCAGATATGATACAAGAGATGGTCAGAGACCGCAGACATGATACAAGAGATGGTCAGAGACAGCATACATGATACAAGAGATGACCAGAGACTGCAGATATGATACAAGAGATGGTCAGAGACCGCAGACAACATAAAAGAGCTGGTCAGAGACTGCAGACATGATACAAGAGATGGTCAGAGACTGCAGACATGATACAAGAGATGACCAGAGACTGCAGACATGATACAAGAGTTGGTCAGAGACTGCAGACAACATAAAAGAGATGGTCAGAGACTGCAGACATGATACAAGAGATGGTCAGAGACTGCAGACATGATACAAGAGATGGTCAGAGACTTCATACATTATACAAGAGATGGTCAGAGACTGCAGACATGATATAACAGCTGGTCAGAGACGGCAAACAACATAAAAGAGATGGTCAGAGACTGCAGACATGATACAAGAGATGGTCAGAGACTGCAGACAACATAAAAGAGATAGTCAGAGACTGCAGACATGATACAAGAGATGGTCAGTAGACTGCAGACATGATACAAGAGATAGTCAGAGACTTCAGACATGATACAAGAGATGGTCAGAGACTGCAGACATGATACAAGAGATAGTCAGAGACTTCAGACATGATACAAGAGATGGTCAGAGACTGCAGACTTGATAAAGAGATTGTCAAAGATTGCGGACATAGTACAGAAGATGTTTAGAGATGGCAGACCTGATACAAGAGATGGTCAGAGACTGTGGACATGTTGCATTAGACTGTCAGAGACTTTGAATGTGCTATTGGAGTTGTTGGAGACTGGGGAAAAGCTTCAGGGGACAGTCCTAGACTGGAAACTTATTGAATAAGACTAGTAGGAATCACTGTATAAGAGAGCAATAGGGAAACAAAGATCAGTGTTTTCCGGGGCCCTGAGGGCCACAGAAAAAGGGCTTCAGGTTGGGCACCAGGCGTCTAGACTAGAGAAACCATTCTTTGTGAGTTAAATATTTTAATCTTTATTTAAAAAAAAATATTGGGTATCTCTCACCTGTGCCTTGTACCAGTAGTCTCTCCACATGTGGGCTGGTGAGGGTTCCATGTTCCACCACACATCTCAGCTCCATGCCCCAGTTCTGTGATGTTGGGGTGAAGGGGTAGACGGATTTCACATCTGAGCTACTGATCCTCCGGGTCTTGACGTTCTTCACCAGGGTGTCATTCAAGAACCAGTTCACAGTGATGGATTCTGGATAAAACCCAGAAACTCTGCACTCCAAATTCTGCTCCACATTCAACTTAAACACTCGAGATGTGATGTGAACGGATGGGATATCTGCAAAAGAAAGGGACATGTATGTCATTCCAATGCTTCTTCTTGTGTACTTTATATACTATTGCCTATCTACCAAATTAGAAGCCAAATAAATTAATACAGCTATCTGCTAAAAAATGTTCTAGTGCAATCTAATATAAACTGTTGTTAATGTCTAGATATCACTTTCCTTTTCTTAAATCAATTATTCCACAAATATTGTGGATATAGGAGGATGAGGAAAAAATGAAAGAAAGCCAAAAAGCTTCTGACTCTGGGAGTAAGTTACCAGTAGCTCATTGTTTCAAATTCTGTTTTGCAGTGTATGTTGTAATTACAATTAAGGACTCTTTCACACTGGTGCACAGAGGGGTGGTGCTGAGGTGCTAAAAAATGGTGGCTGAGCTGCAGTTTTGTCACACCCCTGGCCACCAACCTGAATTCCAACATTAAGGCTGGGTTCACACTATTGCGAATTGGATATGGGTTTCCCCGCATCCAATTCGCATGTCAGGAGCCTGGGACTCGCTCTCAATGAAGCCGGTTCACACAGCTCCGGGACAGCTGCAGAGGGGATTGCACAGGAGTCCTCTGGTCCCTTTCAGGTCTGAATTCAGCCAAAAATTCGGACCCAAATCGGACCTGAAACGGTGAACAGGAACGCACCGGACCCCTGCGTGGCGGTGTGAACCCAGCCTAAAGTCAGACAGGGTTATATACTTGCTGCTGCTGCTGGCAATTTTACATTGGGGTGGAGAGTTTGATAGACACCACCGCCTGTCAAATGCATCCATTGAGATCAATGAGGTTGCACCTCAACCCAGACAAACAAGTATCAGGGGGTGGCAGTAGCACCACCTGGATGCCTGCCCAGTGGCGGCCCGTAATGCAGGGCACAGGGCCGGCTCCTTAATCTACATGTGGGGCACAGGACGCATGGATTTTTTTTAGAAGCATATGATTAGAGCCTCTAATTGGCTTAAAGAAAGGGTGGGCTCGGGGCGCAGAGGTGACACCCAGGAGACAAGCACTGTGGGAGAGACTACTATAATCCCTGAAGGGACCCATGGTGGGGTGAACAGCCTGAGGCGTTTTACCCTTTGGCATCTGGTGAGATATCTGTCTGGCGGAGGATTTTGCACCTGTTGTCTGAATATCATCACCCTTTGGGGCTCACTTTCTTTATGCTCTGCTACTACACTGTTTTTGCTCTTGATACAGAAAGTCTCTTTCTAATTTGATATATATAAGGTTTCTGTGAACTTCTTGTCTATTAATTGGATGAACTTCCCAAATAGGAGCCTGGATTTTAGTGTCTCTATATTCATCTACTTTTTATTCATATGCAGCAGAATGGAATAATTATTATTATTACTCTTTGTTGATAAATACGTTTTTCATTGGAAAATAACCTTTGAGGTTGAGCGCAGCCCATATACAATATTATTTTGGCTCAATTCCTGGTTGTGGATTAGGGCTGCTGCCCACCCCTATCAATAGGTTTCATATTGACATATCAAACTTAAACCCTTAGCGCTGTATAATATATTATATAGGAAACTATACTGTTTAGTTTAGCGCCGGACAGCAAGGACTTATTTTTTGTTTTATTTAACCTGCAAACGTATTTATCAATAAACCTGGCACGCCGCCAGATTTTAAGGAAAGTTGCCTGCACGCTGACTATTTTTCCTCTGGAAAGCTGAAATCACTGGTGTCAGTCGTTACTCATCCGAGAGGCAGGAGTTGCCCGTTGCTTAGGGAACCCTTGGCAATTTCTGAAGGAACCCTAAAGTTCCATGGAACCCTGGTTGAAAAAGGCTGCCCTAGATGATGATGTGTTTCATCCAAGAATCACTCCACCACCCCTCTTCCCCCACACACCACCACCCCAACATGGCACCAGCCATGCTGCTATTGGCCATTCATCTACTAAAACGAGTCCTTTGTTTTGTTTTCTTTACTTTGTAAATTCAACTGTGTGTTAATTCTATTATATACAGTATACATACTTTTCTTTTTATTTTCACTTTCCTTTTTGGTTTGTCTTTTTGCATAATATGTTTAAAAATAGGATTTTTTAACTTACCGTAAAATCCTTTTCTCTGAGTTCATTGACAGACGCAGCCTCCATACTTGACAAGTGGGGGTTTATGCACATCCTACCAGGAGTAGACTAGGCAGAACGAAGTTCAGAAAAAAGCAAGCTGACCCCTCCCAGGGGGCCATCCTCACTCACATATAACCCTTCAGCTCTGCAGAGCATATCAGTTCGTAACATGCCGTACAAACGCAACACAGAGGGGCGGGTGCTGCGTCTGTCAATGAACTCAGAGAAAAGGATTTTACGGTAAGTTAAAAAATCCTATTTTTTCTTATGTTCATTGACAGATGCAGCCTCCATACTTGACAAGTGGGGATGTCCCAAAGCAGTGTCATTCAAGAGGGGTAAACAACAACAACTGTACCCAACAGAAAACCTCTCAGGAGGCGCCAGCCGCGCCTACACCGCCGCCTGCAAAACTTTGCGGCCAAAAGCAGCATCCGCGGATGCTGACACATCAACTTTGTAAAATTTAACAAAAGTGTGCACCGAGGCCCATGTAGCCGCCTTGCACACCTGGGACACCGAAGCTTGGTGACTGAAGGCCCAGGAAGTGCTAATCACCCTGGTGGAATGAGCCGTGACCGGAAAAGGGGGTTCTTGGCCCGAACCATATACGCATGGGTCACCGTCTGTCTGATCCAACAGGAAACAGTAGCTGACAAGGCCGCCAAACCCTTTCGCGGCCCTTCCGTCAGCACAAACAAAGCATCAGACTTCCGAAAAGAAGCTGTAGCCGTCAAATACACCCGCAAAGCCCTCACGACATCCAAAGAATGTAAGGAAATCTCTTTGGGGTGTGACGGGTGTGGACACAATAAAGGAAGAACAATGTCCTCATTAATGTGAAAAGAGGAAACCACCTTCAGTAGGAACGAAGGAGAAGGACACAGCACCGCCTTATCCTTATGAAGGACCAAGTAGGGAGACCTACAAGACAAAGCCACCAACTCAGACACCCGCCTAGCGGATGTAATGGCCACCAAAAAAGCCACCTTTTGTGACAGCGATTGTAAGGGAATATCCCTGATCTTCTCATATGGCGGTTTCTGCAGTACAGATAGTACTAAATTTAAATCCCACGGTGCCAAGGGCGACCGTACCTTTCAGTGTACTCAAAGCCAATTTGTTATCCAGGCCTTGCTGCAAGAAAGCCAACACCCAAGATAAAGCGAAAGAGCGGGGGTTCCAACCCCCTGCCTCACACCAGGCAATATAAGCCTTCCAAGTGTGATGACATATCTTGAGCGAAGTACACTTACGCGCCTTAAGCATGGTAGGGATTACAGAGTCAGAGACGCCCCTATCCCTCAGCACCTGGGACGCAATAGCCAAGTCGTCAAAGCCAGCGGGGGTAAAGCAGGGTGCAGGATGGGTCCCTGTGACAGTAGATCTTCACGAAGCGGGAGCCGCCAGGGGACGTCAGGTAACCATCCGCACCACATCGGCGTACCAAGGGCGCCGAGGCCAATCCGGAGCCACCAGGATTGTCGGGACTCCCTCCGCTTCTATTCTGCACAGGAGCCGCGGTAGAAGCTTGAGAGGGGGGAAGGCGTAAAGAAGCCAGTACCGAAACCAAGGTGCTACTAGTGCGTCCGCGGTGGCCGCCAACACATCCCTTGTCCTGCACATGAAGGTCAGCACCTTGTGATTGAACCTGGACGTCATTAGGTCCACGTCTGGCGTGCCCCACCGTTTGCAAATCTGGTGGAACACTTCTGGATGCAGAGACCATTCCCCCTGATCCAGTGTCTGGCGACCGAGAAAGTCCGCCTGCCAGTTTTCTACGCCCGGGATGTAGATGGCGGAGATTGCCGGCACGTGAAGTTCTGCCCACCTCAGAATGTGGGCCTTTTCTGCAGCTGCTGCCGAGCTTCTTGTTCCGCCCTGGTGGTTCACGTATGACACTGCTGTGGCGTTGTCCGACTGAACCCGAACCGGGAGGCCGTGCAGCCTCGCTGACCAGTGGGAGAGACAGAGCCTGATCGCCCTCAACTCCAGCACATTTATCAGAAGGCGCGATTTCTGTGCCCACCAACAGCCCTGAGCAGACAACTGCCCCAGGACTCCTCCACAGCCTGATAGGCTGGCGTCCGTCGTGACTATCGACCAATTTAGGGGAAGAAACGACTTTCCCAAAGTCAATGCCGGGGCCCGAAGCCACCAGGTCAATGACCCCCTGGTCTGATGATCCAATTTGATCAGCTGATCCAGGGACAACGGAGACTTTTCCCATCGTATTAGGATCACTCGCTGTAGGAGCCGAGTGTGACTCTGAGCGTACGGTATCACCTCGAAGGCCGAGACCATGAGCCCCAACACCCGCATACAGAACCGTAAGGAGGACCACCGACGTGACAGCAGGGTTCGCACTGCTGCTTGTAGCGTCAGCAACTTGGCTGGAGGTAGGAAAACCATCGCCTGCTCCATGTCCAATATTAGGCCCAGATATTCCAGTCGACAAGACGGGGTCAATGTTGACTGCTGCAGGTTGATCAGCCAGCCGAAGTCTCTCATCAAGGTCATGTTGATAGCAACATTGTCCTCCAGAGCCGAAGCTGGACTCCGCTCGCAGGAGGGACCGGCACAATCACCCCTTGTTTGGACAGCGCCTGAACAGCCCCTAGTAGAGCTTCCCGACGCCCCGGAGGGAGCCTCAAGTTTGATGGGAAGAACCTGTCTGGGGGTAGAGTACTGAACTCTATCCTGTACCCGAAGGACACCACTTCCCGTACCCATCGGTCAGAGATGCGGGCGGTCCACCGGTCTGCGAACCCCAGAAGCCGGCCCCCCACCTGAGAGGCGGGCGGGGGCAACCCATCATGTGGAGGAGGACTTATTCTCCGTCTTTTCAGGCTTGTGCTGCCAGGGCCGCTTACCGGACCCCGAGGCAGACTTGCTGGGCCTTGAGCCCTTGCCCGCTGAACCGGGCGCACGAAAAAAAACGCTTCTGGCCCGAGGATGAAGACCCCTGCTTACGGCGGTAAACCCGCCACTTGGGTTCTGGAAGAAAGGTACTCTTCCCCCCCAGTGAAATCCTTAATGATTTCATCCAATTGCGCCCCGAAAAGGCAACCACCCTGAAAAGGGAGGTCCGTGAGGCCCTTTTTGGACGCATGGTCACCCGACCAACACCGCAACCACAGCAACCGTCTGATAATGACTGCAAAAACAGACATCTTTGACAGCATGGGAAGCAGGTCCAAAGCTGCGTCACACAGATAACGGAGACCCCGCACCAGGTGGACTGCCCGCTGCAACGCCTCAGGGGGGCACCTGCAGTCCAATTCATTGTGAAACTCCGTCGCACATTCTGTGAGCGACTGCACCACCATGGCCGACGCTAGAGCCGGCCTCATGGCCGCCCCCGCCACCAAGAGCAATGCCTTGGACACCGCCTTCATCCGTCTATCGGCCGGATCCTTGAAGGATGGGGACCCTTCCAAGGGGATGGTCGTCTCCTTATTCAGGCGAGCCATCGGAGGGTCCACTGCGGGGGATGCCCACTTCTGCAAAAGGCTGTCCTCAAAGGGATAGCACACAGAAACATTTGGGCAGTGAAAAGGAATTCTGTGGACGCTGCCATTCCTTATACACAAACTGGTCAAAAAAATTGGACGTTAGGAAACACCTTAGGGGTCCGCGTCGGCTTAAAGGACCCACACATGTAGGCAGTCTCTTGCGACTCCCCAGCCTGGTCCAGCCGCAACGACTCACGGATGTCGGTGATCAGGGAGCCCACCAACGCCCTTTCGCGTGCCACTGAGGCCCCCTGGTCCTCCTCACTGTCCGAAGGCTCCAGTTCACCATCTGAGAGCTCCACGGGGGGCCCCTGTGACCACAGAGCCCCCTTCCGGTTCAGATTCCTCCCCTGAAGAGGGAGGGGGGTGGACGCTTTTTTGTCACCCCCTTGGCACGGCTCGGTACCCCTCGGGCGAAGAACGCTCCCAAAATGGATGTTAACTGATCCAGGGGAACCAGAGGTCCCAGCACAGATTGCGCTTCTGCGGACCCCTCCGGAGAAGAACCCGCAGGTTCAGCCGCCATTGTACCACCGGAACACTTAGAAGGCCAACTTCCCCACAGAGCGACCGGGTAATGCCCAGGAGGACTCTGCACCGCCGCCACCGACACCCCAGGGAAAGGTCAGCTATACTTGCTGTTCTTTATGCCCTTCTTAGCCACTGTAGGTGTGCTGTCCGCCCTTGCCACGCTGCAACTGCCGCTGTGCTCGCACCGCTGACCAGGAAGAGAAAACGGCGCAGACACGCACGTTTTCTATCAGTAAGGCACATCAAAAATGGCCGCCGAGCAGTCACAAGAGGCCAAAACACTTGCTAAAATGGCTGCGACTACGGCAAAATGGCCGCCGAGCGGTCCCAAGAGGCCCAACCACACCATTAAAATGGCTGCGGCTACGGCAAAATGCCCGCCGATCGCGGCTAAGGCAAAATGGCGGTGATACACCGCAGCATGGCGGTATAACTAGCACGGGGGGACGGTGTAACTAACTGTGCGGCGGGGGGGGGGGGGAGGGACAGGAAAAAAAGAACCTGGACCCCAGTACCCTCCGCTGCCGAAATATGGCACTGCTAGACGCCCCCCCTCCGCACCCAGAAGGGAGGAGGGGGGGAGTCACTCACCAATCTCAACGGGCGTAGTGGGTAGCCACCCGGTAGCAGACCTTCCTCCCCTCAGGTGGGGAGGGATGCTGCAGGCCAAACGCCCCTGGACGCAAGCGCAGCCCAGGCACTCGGACGCAAGTGGGGTTCACCCACCAGCCCCCCGCACGGAACGGGTACAATGCGGCGGACCCTGTTAAGCTAGGGGTGGCTCGCATCCATCGGCCATGCTGGGGAAATTGCAGGATTCGAGATATCCTCTATGCCCCAGCCGGCTGCTTGATAGCAGTCTTCATCAGATAACTTAAGAAAAGCAAAAAGCATAAAAAAAGGGAACCGCAAATCCCATAAGGGAACCAGGTCTAACTCCTTGCACTAGGCATAAAAAAAACTGATGAGTGAGGACGGCCCTCTGGGAGGGGTCAGCTTGCTTTTTTTCTGAACTTCGTTCTGCCTAGTCTACTCCTGGTAGGATGTGCATAAACCCCACTTGTCAAGTATGGAGGCTGCGTCTGTCAATGAACGTAAGAGAAATAGTATTAAACCCTCAGCGTTTTTTAGTTTAACTCATTGAGCTCAATAACATAAACACTAGTACAGTGTTACTATGGTGAAAGTATGTAAAAAAATAGTAAGAAAAAAGAAAACAGAATGTTAAAAAAATGTAATATTATTATTATTATACAGGATTTATATAGCACCAACAGTTTACGCAGTGCTTTACAACTTGAGGGTAGAGAGTACAAATACAATACACTTAAATACAGTAGGAATTAAATAATTTTTTTAACATACTGTCACCAGTCAGTATCACTGATCACCACCACACCAGTCATATGATGACGCTGTACTGCACTGGTGACAGTATGAAAAAAAAATTGTGAAAAAAAAAAATGATTTAATTTTCCCAAAAAATTGTGACAAAATAATTACAGCTTCAAAAATGTCGCTATGCCTCTTACTAAATACCTTAGACTGTCTGCTTTCCAAAATTTTGGGGGGTATTTGTACTGTACTGACACTTTAAGGGTCTCAAGAAATGAGATTTCAAACATATATACCATCGTTTGTAGATGCTTTGAAGTGATATTAACCAGTGGCGACTGGTGAAATTTTAGGATGGGGGTGGGGGTGTCAGACCACGCCTTCCTTTTTGACCCCCCCCCTCCTCATAAGCCCCACCCCTTATAGTTTCCACCCATTGTGTCAGGAGAATACAGCCCAGCAACACCAGATAGGGGGTATACAGCATCACCAGATAGGAGTATACAGCATCACCAGATAGGGGTATACAGCATCACCAGATAGGGGTATACAGCATCACCAGATAGGGGTATACAGCATCACCAGATAGGGGTATACAGCATCACCAGATAGTGGTATACACATCACTAGATAGGGGTATACAGAGTCACCAGATAGTGGTATACAGAGTCACCAGATAGGGGTATACAGAGCCACCAGATAGGGGTATACAGAGCCACCAGATAGCAGTATACAGAGCCCCAGATAGCAGTATACAGAGCCCCAGATAGCAGTATAGAGAGCCCCAGATAGCAGTATACAGAGCCCCAGATAGCAGTATACAGAGCCCCAGATAGCAGTATACAGAGCCCCAGATAGCAGTATACAGAGCCCCAGATAGGGGTATACAGAACCCCAGATAGCAGTATACAGAGCCTCAGATAGCAGTATCCAGAGCCCCAGATAGGAGTATACAGAGCCACTAGATAGGGGTATATTGAGCCCCAGATAGCAGTATAGAGAGCCCCAGATAGCAGTATAGAAAGCCCCAAATAGGAGTATACATTTTTTTTCTGCATAAAAAACACCTGGATAGTAGGTTATATTGTTTTCAATGGCATAGTTCACACCAGTGCGGTCAGTTCCAGTGTGTTCCAGTTCCAGAAAATAAGTAGAACACGCTACATTTTTTCTGTACTGGACTGTACTGGAACTCAGTAGAAGGCATTAAAAATGCACTGGATTGTGCCACAAACGCACTGGAACACACATGCCCTTATTGGTTAAGAAAAAAAGGGGTAAAAATGCACTGGACTGCATCAAAAATACACCAAAAATGTATCAAAATCACACTGGAATGCATCAAAAATGTGCATGCAGAAAAGCATCTGGAACACATCCAGGATATGTTTCTATGGTGTGAACTGGCCCTAAATCAGCTGAAAGTACTTAAAACCTGCAGATTTAATTTCACTTAAAGGGCCGGTGCACACGGCTGTGATGCGGGAACCCTGCAAATCCACTACCATTCCTGCATCGCTTGTCTCCTGGTGGCAGTTCACACTGCCATATGCAACCTGCGGGGAGTGTGATTAGAAAGCTAATGACACCCCCAAATCAGTTTGCATATCGCACTGCAAACTGCATACTTGCACAGGAATCAGATCACCTGGTGTGAGCACCCATACAATCCAATTCTACTGAGGTCCAAAAAAAAGGGTCCTGTGCGAGTTTGTTTTGAATGCGATGCAATTTCAGCCATACTATGCAGTGCGGTGCGAATCAAATCCGGTCTGGCCGCACACAGCAGTGTGAACCGGCACTAAAGGGAAATGGTAATGATTTTTGTCTGTCTTTTTTTTTCTTTTTATTATATTTTTATTATAGTCATCAGATGCTTCATATCATGTTCTAATCCTTTGTATCTAATCATTACTTAACCACTTGCCGACCACCCGCCGCAGCGGGACAGCAGCAAAGTGGCTCGTTATCGCAAACTGCCGTCACCTGACAGCGGCTGCGATAACTAGTATTGTGCCGCCGTTCACTGTGTTCACCGGGGACCAGGGAGCGGGTAGGGCGGACTTGATTGCTACCCGTGATATCCCCCCCCCCCCCCGGAAAGACAGAATGGAGGTCCGTGTAAGTAAACACGGATCTCAGTTCTGTTAGAGGGGGAAGGGCTGTGATCACAGGCTTCCTGTATATGGAAGCCATGATCACTCCCCTCCCCCTGCCAGCCCAGCCCCCATACAGTTAGAACACACTGAGGGAACACAGTTAACCCTTAGAGCGCCCCCTGCAGGTTAACCCCTTCACTGCCAATGGCATTTACCCAGTAATCAGTGCATTTTCATAGCATTGATCGCTGTATAAATGCCAATGGTCCCAAAAAAGTGTTAAAATGGTCCAACATGTCTGCCATAATATCACAACACTGCTAAAAATCGCAGATCGCCGCCATTACTAGTAAAAAAATAAATAAATAAATAAATAAAAACCCCAGAAATTAATTCTCATCATTTGCGGCAACTTTTGCGCAAACCAATCAATAAACGCTGATTGTGATTTTTTTTTACCAAAAATATG
>BLSH010022563.1:64108-85027 GCA_018402905.1 Glandirana rugosa
CAATCCAAACCCTATATCCTCAAGTCATTCCGACAAAGACCCCTGGATCCATAGACTCAAAATCAGTCAAAGAGTTACTCCAATTTTTAAGAGGAGGTCTCCCCAGACTAGGAACCTGTAAGGGTGGTATAACAGTGGGAGGAGGACCTACAAATCTCTTGGGACCTTGACACATGGCATAAAGCTTTATCTGACTCCACAAGAGGCATCTTAAATACAGTACTTATGGAAGCAAACATAAATGTCATCACTAGGTGGTACCTCACCCCCTCCAAACTAGCCCGAATTTACTCCTCGGCAGACCCTCTATGCTTCAGAGGTTGCGCCCTTAGGGGCTCAATGCCACATATATGGTGGGAATGTCCAAGGATCAGACCCCTCTGGAGGAGAATTTTTAACCTCATTGAGAAACTGACTAAAACTCAGATACCTAGGTCCCCAGAAACAGCCTTACTGAACTCCTATATCCCAAACCTAACTAAACCCAACAGGAAATTAGTACACTTAATCTTAACTGGAACCAAACTTACCATAGCAAAATCCTGGAAAAAAACAAAGGTGTCCTTTGCAGCAACAATACGAAAAATTTCTTGGATTATGTCTCAAGAAAAATAGGCCAGCTTTCTTTCAGACACTGCTAAACAGTTTGAAAGAATATGTGAACCCTGGGCAGAGTATGTTGGGATTTCCTTTATCCCAGGTCATAACTCATAAACATCCTGAGCTATTCTCAATCTCCACAAAGTGCTTCATCCATCTCTTCTCTCTCTCCCACTAAACTCTTCCTTTTCTCTACCCTCTACTTCTTTATTTTATCTATTTTTTTTTTCTATTTTAAATGTTCCTTTTTTTTATATATATACCAGCTGCTATCCTTGGATAGCTTTTACCTAGATTGTTACCTCAACAAACCCTCCATCCTTGACAGGGGGCTAAACACCATGTGGGTCCTACTCAAATTCCTTCCCCAACAGTGGGCAGTTGGAATCTGTCTTGAGGTCTTGTACTTGGATTTTCCATACTCTCATCGCACAGAATGCTCCCTTTACGGGGTGCCTTGGGAGTGGGAGAATCTTGTTGCAAGATCCTCATAAGCAAGGGAGATTTCCCCCTTTTGTTGTTAACCCATGTTGCTCTTGATTAATGCCCTTCTCTTGCCTCTTTAAACTTCTATTTGTTGTGGCCTCTAACAGAGTTTGTCATATGAGGTAACACAAACATGTGCACTACTGATATCTTAACTTGCTATCTGTTTTCTTATGTTACACTGATATGTTTATTCTTGACAAAATCAAATAAAAATCTTTGAAAGTAAAAATATAAGGAAGAATATAAATTGGCCAAAACCAATGAAAAAAATTTTTTTATATTTTTTTTTCTGGATTTGTATTTTAGCAAAAAGTAAGAAAAATTGTTTTTTTTTTGCAAAATTGTTGCTCTTTTGTTCATAGCGGCGATCAGAAATGATGCAGAGGGGATCAAATACCACCTTTATTTGTGGGAAAAAGCACGCCAATTTGTTTGGGTACAACGTCGCACAACCGCACAATTGTCAGTTACAGCGACGCGGTGCCAAAACGCAAAAAGTGCTCTGGTCCTAAAGTTTGAAATCCTTCCGGGGCTGAAGTGGTTAACAACTATATCTTTATTAAGGGGTAATTGCAGACGCTCTGTTTGCAAAGTATAAAATGTGCTGAGTGCTCTGATAAGAAAGTCAATAACCTCTTGTATGTTTTATATGGTGGCCAAAGTAAAGCGATGGGTTTGGAAGTTTGGTCATTGCTAGTAGAATGAGGGATGGGTGGAAGGGGACGATGTTGTTTAGGTCCATTTACAGCAATCGTAATGAAATCCCCAACACAGCTCCTGCCGATTGCTGACAGCTCCATCAATTGGTTGCAAGTGTTCAACATTAAATGCTCAATAGCAATATTTACAATTTTACCTAATTTAAATTAAGTTTAAAACTAAAGTTAAAGTCCAATTAAAACTACAGCTTTATTCGTCTAAATCCATTTCAGGTGCATAAAAACAAAAGGTGTACAAATTCCTACAATTTTTTTTCTTTAGAAAGCATGTAGAAAATCCTGTTCCCTGCCATAACAATTGCTCTTGTTCTATTATTGGAAGCAGTGATTGCTCAGTGGAGGTCCGACATACACTATATTACCAAAAGTATTGGGACGCCTGCCTTTACACACACATATGAACTTTAATGGCATCCCAGTCTAAGACCCCATACACAATATCCAACTATTGTTGTCAGATTTCCTTCAGATTTACCACAACAATGTAGTGCAAGGGCCTGCCTGATTGCATACAAACTGAAACTCCTAAGGTTTGACCTCTTATTATACGGTTATGGTAAATCTGAAGGAAAAAATTGGCTAGTGTGTATCCAGCTTTAGCCCGTAGGGCAGTGTTTCTCAACCTTTTATGGTAAAGTACCCCTGCAGGTCTAAAAAAAAATTCCTAAGTACCCCTGTCTCACTGATGAGGCTGCACTGATGAAGCTGCACTGATGGGCAATGATTAGGCAGCACTGATGAGGCTGCACTAATAGGCTACACTGATAGGGGACACTGATAGGCAGCACTGATGAGGATGCGCTGATAGGGGCACTGATAGGGGACTCTGATAGGCGGCACTGATGAGCGCTGATAGGCGGCACTGATGAGGCTGCACTGATGGGCACTAATTAGGCGGCACTGATGAGGCTGCATTGATGGGCACTGATAAGGCGGCACTGATAGGGGCACTGATAAGGGACACTGATAGGCGGCACTGGTGAGGCTGTGCTGATAGGGGGCACTGATAAACGGCACTATTGAGGCTGCACTGATGGGCACTGATAGGCAGCACTGATGAGGTTGCATTGATGGGCACTGATGAGGCTGCACTGAAAGGGGGCACTGATGGGCACTGATAATGCTGCACTGATAGGGACACTGATTACGCTGTACAGATAGGTGGCACTGATGAAGCTGCATTAATAGGCAGCACTGATGAGGCTGCACTGATAGGCACTGATGGGCACTGATGAGGCTGCCCTGATAGGACTGCACTGACGGGCATTGATGAGGCTGCACTGATGAGGCTGCACTGATAGAGGGTACTGATAGGTGGTACTGATGAGGCTGCACCGATAGGTGGCACTGATGGGGCTGCACTGATAGGCGGCACTGATGGGGCTGCACTGATAGGAGGCACTGATGGGCTGCACTGATAGTCGGCATTGATAGAAAGAACTGATGGGGCTGCCCTGATAGCTGGCACTGATGGGGCTGCACTGATAGGAGGCACTGATGGGGCTGCACTGATAGGAGCCACTGATGGGGCTGCACTGATAGGAGCCACTGATGGGGCTGCACTGATAGGAGGCATTGATGGGGCTGCACTGATAGGTGGCACTGATGGGGCTGCACTGATAGGTGGCACTGATGGGGCTGCACTGATAGGTGGCACTGATGGGGCTGCGCTGATAGGTGGCACTGATGGGGCTGCGCTGATAGGTGGCATTGATGGGGCTGCGCTGATAGGTGGCGCTGATGGGGCTGCACTGATAGGTGGCACTGATGAGGCTGCATTTATAGGTGGCACTGATGGGGCTGCACTGATAGGAGGCATTGATGAGGCTGCGCTGATAGGAGGCACTGATAGGGCTGCACTGATAGGTGGCACTGATGGATGGCACTGCAATGATAGGAGGCATTGATCGGGCTGCACTGATAGGTGGCACTGATGAGGCTGCACTGATAGGTGGCACTGACGGGGCTGGAGGCACTGATGGGTCTGCGCTGATAGGTGGCACTGGTGGGGCTGCACTGATAGGTGGCGATGATGGGGCTGCCTGACAGGAGGCACTGATGGGGCTGCACTGATAGGATGCACTGATGGGGCTGCACTGATAGGAGGTACTGATGGGGCTGCACTGATAGGAGGCACTGATGGGGCTGCACTGATAGGAAGCATTGATGGGGCTGCACTGATAGGAGGTACTGGTGGGGCTGCACTGATAGGAGGCACTGATGGGGCTGCACTGATAGGCATCACTGATGGGGCTGCACTGATAGGAGGCACTGATGGGGCTGCACTGAGAGCTGGCACTGGTGGGGCAGCACTGACAAGAGGCACTGATGGGGCTACACTGATAGGTGGCACTGCATTGATAGGCAGCACTTATTGTGAGCACTGATGGCTGGGCATGCTGGCATGTGTAGTTCCTGAGCAGGCAGGACTCACCTTTTTTCCTTTCTGCAGTAGCTGGCTACGTGGATTGTGGAGTGGAGATCAGGGTGCCTCAGCAGGTATCTGGTATATGGGAGGATATTCTAGGCTCACTGAAGATGGGGAGGAGCTGGGAGATGAGGGAACATGGAGCCGCCTGCTGACTGGTCAGTCATCCCTGGCCGGGGAAACATCTTCCGTCCAGCGCCGCAATTATAGGCTCCAGTGCATTGCGGGACGGACCGCTTCCCCCATTGTTAGCCACGCAACACTGCAACAAGCCGCCGAGCACAGTTATGTGTGTGGGAGGCAGAACAGAGCAGTGAGAGCACTGGGCGTACCCCCTGCCCATGGTGCACGTACCCCCAGGAGTATGCGTACCACGGGTTGAGAAACCCTGCCGTAGGGTTCAATATTGAGTAGACCCACCCTATGGAAAGGCTGTCCACAAGGTTTAGGAGTGTGTCTATGGCAGTGTTTCTCAACTCCAGTCCTCAGGATGCCCCAACAGGTCATGTTTTCAGGATTTCCCTCAGATTAAACTGAGTGTTAATTACTAAGGCAGTGAAACTGATCAAATCACCTGTGCAAAATAATGGAAAGCCTGAAAACATGACTTGTTGGGGCGCCTTGAGGACTGAAGTTGAGAAACACTGGTCCTTGGGAATGTTTGACCGTTCTTCCAGAAGCACATTTGTGAGTTCAGGCACTGATGTTGGATGAGAAGGCCTGACTTGCAGTCTCCGCTCTAATTCATCCCAAAGGTGTTCTACAAGGCTGAGGTCAGGACTTTGTGCAGGCCAGTCAAGTTCCTCCACCTCAAACTTGCTCATCCATGTCTTTACTATTGCTTAGTGCACTTGTCCAAATCATTTGGTGGAGGGGGGATTATGGTGTGGGGTTGTTTTTCAGGGTTTGGGCTTGGCCCCTTAGTTCCAATGAAGGGAAATCTTAAGGCGTCAGCATATTAAGACATTTTGGACAATTTCATGCTCCCAACTTTGTGGGGACAGTTTGGGGATGACCCTTTTCTGTTCAAACATGACTGCGCACCACTGCACAAAGCAAGGTCCATAAAGACTTGAATGAGTGAGTTTGGGGTGGAGGAACTTCACAGGCCTGCACAGAGTCCTGACCTTAACCCGATAGAACACCTTTGGGATGAATCAGAGTGGAGACTGGGAGCCAGGCCTTCTCGTCCAACATCAGCCTGACCTCACATATGCTCTTCTGGAAGAAAGGTCAAACATTCCCATAGACACTCCTAAACCTTGTAGACAACCTTCCCAGAAGAGTTGAAGCTGTTATAGCTGCCTACGGACTAAGACTGGGATGCCATTAAAGTTAATGTGCGTGTAAAAGCAGGTGTCCCAATACTTTTGGTAATATAGTATACCTTCTGCTGAGAACCTATCGTTCAATAACCAACGAAGTTGCTAAAGTGACAGAATTTTAAACTGGATAGTGGGGAGGATCAGGAGAGTAGGAAGCAAACATGAAATGTAGGCATTGCAAGGCATCTAGTCCACACAGTTTTTAACTGCTTGACCTCCAGAATGTTTTACCACATTCATGACCAGGGTATGGTTTGCTATTAATTTAACTAGCAATTGCTCGGTCATGCAACACTGTACATAAATTAAATTGAAATCACTTTTTCACAGAAACAGAGCTTCCTTTTGGTGGTATTTGATCACCACTGGGTTTTCTTTATTTATCAGTATTATTATTACATATATGGAAAAAGACCAAAGAATATTTTCTACATTCTGTTACAAAACATATCTAATAAAATCAAATTTCTTCATAAATGTAGGCCGATATGTTTTCTGCTACATGTCTTTGGTATAAAAAATCCCAATAAGTGTACATTAATTGGTTTGTGTGAGAGTTATAGCGTCTACAAACTATGGTATATATATTGGAATTTTCACAGCTATAGATGCTATCCTGTAATGGCGTTGATCAGTGACTTATAGTGTGACTGTGAAAGTGTGGCGGACAATCTGGCGCTAACAGACACTGGCTGGGAGGGACACTAACTGACACTGACATAACTAGTGACACCAATACAGTGATAATACTGTACACTGTACTAATGATATTGGCTGGGAAGGGGTTAACATCAAGGGGAAATCAAGGGGTTAACTATGTGCCTAACAAGTGTAATGTGTGTGCTGCTTTTACTCACTGATCTGGCTGCTTTTTTCCCCTGAACTCAGATTTGATTGCTGTCTGAGTACAAAGTTCTGTGTATTTGTAAACACAGGACTCTTTGCTGTGATTGGCCACAGCCAATCAGCAGGTTTCAGCCAAACTCATTGGCTGAAATCTGCTGAAAAACTCCGACTGTGTCCAATTACAGCACAGGTCAGCAGGGGGCGTGCATGTGCGTCCCAAACCGGGAAGAAAGGCCATGACATTTGGGTAAATCACCTAGCTTGGCTGTGCCACCCGTCTACAGTAGACGTACTGTGAACAGGCAGTATGTGGTTAATTTCATGGCAGAGGGGCTTTAAACCCTGTTGCTCAGTCCTGTCCTTTTTATGTGCACTTTGTAAATATTAGAATATATTACCTCCATACACCAGCTGGAAGTCCTCCTGGAGAGGTGCAGTAAGAGACTCATGTTGGACTGTGCAGGAGAAGATCCGCTCTCTGTCCTCCTCAGTAGGTTTTATTGTTACTGAGCTACTAACACTGTACGTCCCATCCGGATTTTTCTGAGGTTTCTCCATGATAACTTTATCCAGTATCTTTCCACCCCGGAGCCATTTAATGTCGATGTCCACCGGGTAGAAACCAGAGATGACACTGTGTAGAGAACCCTCTTTATTTTTTACAACGACCTTGTCTGTAATGTTGATCTGTGGAGGAGCTGAAACATATATATCATGTTATCCTATAAATTGTAATAAAATGACCAAAATCTTTCTATAGACAGTATTGTTTCTTTATATATATGGGCTTATGTGTGTATATGCAGATTAAAGTCAACCCTTTACTATGAAGTCTAAACAAAAGTAATGACACCCTGTGTTAAAACTCCACCACTGGTCGCTACAATTACCTGACACCAGGGGCGTTACTAGGTCTAAAAAAGATCTGGGGCTAGAGCCCATAGCAGCAAGTAAAGTCATACGCTTCAGTGGGCATACACATGTATATAATATACATGTGTGTATATATATATATATATATATATATATATATATATATATATATATATATATTATATTGTTACATACCTGAGTGTGGATTGCCCTTACATCAGGGTCCCCAGACATACTTGCTAATTGCAGAACTGCACCCACCCGGTAAGAGACTCGGGGCTATAGCCCCAATAGCCACCCCCTAGCAACGCCCCTGCCTGACACTTTCAAGACTGTGCAATACCAACTCACCCATCATGTGCTTTCATTTCTATTGGTGGCTCCTACATAACTATAGATGGTGGGAACCAAAAAGTAGGTAGAGCATTTCCATTTACAGAGTGGCTTTCCGTTAGTTTAGACCCCATGATGATGGTTATGGTGTCACTTTCAGCACTGATACACTGGGGTTGATTTACTAAAGGCAAATAGACCGTTCACTTTTCAAGTACAATTGCTCCAGAGCTTAGTAAATTAGGAGAAGCTCTGCCGACTCCATCATCCAATCACGTGCAAGCAAAAATATTGGTTTTTTTTTGTTTTCCTTGCATGTGATTGGGTATTATTTGCAAAGTAAAGCTTCATCTCATTTACTAAGCTCTGGAGCAACTGCACTTGCAAAGTGCACAGTTTATTTGCCTTTGGTAAACCAACCCCAACTGTGCCCTCTTCTCCACATGTGGATCTGTACATTGCATTCTCCTTCATTATCGAGTTCAGTTTTGCCCGTCATTACAGTCTGAATAAGTAACAAGTTGTAACTCAAGAGTAGAAGCGAATTCTGTCAACCAGAGACAGGTCAGCTCCTAGAGAAAAAAAAACGAGCCTGGGACTTTAAATGAGGCTTTTCATGAACGATGTATAGTCATGAGTATAAATTAATAAGTATTTATTCCATCATAAAATAAGTATAACATGATTATGGTAAACATATTGTCAAACAGATATGATTCATCCAATAGCCAACACATACATGGATACATGATTGTTAAATATTAGATTATTGTATTCATCCAATGAAGGTACATAATAGTATTATATAAATTATGAAATGACAAGATAAAAAAGACTATGTAAAATTGATAACCAGAATCTCTTGATGTCTAAGAAACTCAACGCGTTTTGTGGCGCTTGTCCACTCATCAGGAGTACCGTACAAGAGGTATCTATAGATAAAAAATGTCATTGAGTGAATTGGATTGATCAAAAGTTCCCAAACAGGGTAGGTAAGGGGTCTAGAGGGGGGACAGCAGTCCCTATACTTACATGTCAGCCCAAAAATATATTGGTCAGTCATTGGATGAATTCAATAATGTAATATTTATCAATCATGTATAGAGTTGAGCGAACCCGAACTGTAAAGTTCGGGTCCGTACCGAACTTTGGGGTGTCCGTGACCCGGACCCGAACATGGACATTTAAAAAAAGTTCGGGCTCGGGTTCTGGGTTCGGGTATTTGATCACGCATGTTGAATAGCTGCAGGGCAGCCAATCAACAAGCGTTTCACTGGTTTGCCCCTAGAAGCCAATACAGCCAAGCCTACTAATGGCATGGCTGTGATTGGCCAGTGCATCATGTGACCCAGCCTCTTTATAAGCTGGAGTCACTTAGTCCTGCATGTCACATGCTCTCTGGGTAGTGTAGGGAGAGGATGCTGCTGGTGCTGTGAGGGACAGATTGCAGATATAAAAACATCTCATCCTGCATTACAGAACGATCTGATTGTGGACTAGGTAGAGATTACTACTACTGCTGCTTTTAGGGACAGATTGCAGATCTCATCCTGCATTACAGAATGATCTGACTGGACTAGGTAGAGTCTACTGCTTAGAGGGACAGATTATTGTTCCTAGTCCTAATCTCCTAGTTCTATAGGGTCAGGTTCCTGCTGTTGCTGTAAGGGACAGATTATTGTTCTAAAATCAGCACTTTTCAGGACTTTTTTACAGTCATTTTTGTGCCGAAAAGTTCGGGTCCCCATTGACTTCAATGGGGTTCGGGGTAAAGTTCGGGTCAAGTTCGGTACCGAACCCGGACTTTTTCCCGAAGTTCGGCCGAACCCACCAAACCCGAACATCCAGGTGTTCGCTCAACTCTAATGATGTATCCATGTATGTGTTGGCTATTGGATGAATTATATCTGTTTGACAATATGTTTACCACGATCATGTTATACTTATTTTATGATGGAATAAATACTTATTAACTTATACTCATGACTATACATCGTTCATGACAAGCCTCATTTAAAGTCCCAGGACCGCTTTTTTTTCTTCTCTTTGTACTTAAATTAGGGATGGGGGCTTGCTCATGGTGGCTGTGCCAGACCACATCTCTCTCTTTTATTAAAACATGAGATGGTTGAGACCAAAGCCTCCTAACCACGATGAGAATATCGAACAAATGATCATTTTTATTTTTTTTTTTGCATGCTAGTCTCGTATCAAAAACCAAATAGGTTACTAAAGTTACAACAATTTTCGTATGATAGAATACAACTTCGGAAGAGATGTAATGTGTTGTAATGTATTCTTTCATTTCCAAGCATGCATGGTCTTGGGCTTCTGATTTTTTCAGACGAATATTGCACTGATTAAACAAAATTATTTGTTCTGGTATCGTATAAGAAAAAAAATGATCATGAACTGTCATGATCGGCTCTCAAAAAATGTGTACTAACGATCAGATTGTCGGATGAATGTTTTGAAAGCGGTGTATTTCAACCAATTTTCCCATGGTGTGTACTAGGCATAACACAAAACAGATTTTTGGAGGTTAGAATATGGGTAACCATAATTCAGCCCTGTACAAATTCTAACAGCCAGTTTCTTATGTGCCACCTAAATTACAGTCGTTGCTTATAAGTCTTGTGAAGGTTCTTCCTTCTCCAGGTCATGGTGCAACTAGTAGTAGTTGTTCACATTCAGCTGCACTTATTCAGTAATGTCAAAGGTGTTTCACCTCTCATCCAATGGCTTCCTCAGCTGTTATGGTGGTTGGAAACATACCCCATGATTTATAGGTAGATCAGGAATTAGGCATCCCTGTGATCATTAGCTCTAAATTGATTGACTTATTTTAATAATTGTTTAATTAATGGCTAATTGTTTGAATCAGCTACATCTGTGCAGTAACACATTTATATTCGGGTCTGACAGTCCATGGTAGCAAAGCTCTGAGGAAGGGGGTGCGCCCCCGAAACGCGTCAGATTTTACCCTGTTTTTCCTGCTCAAGTTGTGTTTTTACCACGTCTTAGCCTATGACTTATTGTGAGTACCCTCCTTTATCTATTTTTAAATAAATCTCTTTTTTGTTAATGCACTAGGTGCGTGCGCCTTCCTTTTTTCTTGTCTTTCTCTAGTTGCTTTCGGATTTTCCCATCCGAGGAGGGCTGCACACATCGGTACATTTATCCTTGTCCATATGGTCGTTTGCCACTCAAGAGGACTTTTTAGCGTGGGGATTTTTACATTTCCATAGAATATTCTTTTAAGCACATTTTGGACGAAAAGGACAACTATTCTGAAGCAGCATGAAACAAGCCATCTACATCAAACTTGTGCAACCATCCCTGAGCAGGACTGGGGGCCTTTGACACCTTTGGGGAGATTTACTAAACTGGAGCACTCAGAATCCGGTGCAGTTGTGCATGGTAGCCAATCAGCTTCTAAGTTCAGCTTGTTCAATTGAGGTTTGGCAATAAAACCTGGAAGCTAGAGCTGCACAATTAATCGTAATAAAATCACAACCCCGATTCACTCCCCCTGCGATCTCCATCGGGCATTACCACGATTTTCAGTGCAGTTAATGGAGTCCGACTTGCGGGTGACTCAGCGCAACTTGACTGTAATAGAAGTCAATGCAAGTCACCTGAAGTCTCCCCAGGAACCTTTTTCTAAGTCAGAGCGACTTGAGTCTCTTCTATCTGGGCAGACTGCCAAGTCTGGGCAGAGAGTCAAGTCTGAGGTCACTGCTGATAAAAGAGGTTAGAAGAGATACAATATAACTACTTCAAAGGAATGAACACCACAGTGTACAGAAGAGTTTAGTTTAACCATTTAAAGACAAAATCTTTTCTGACATTTGTTGCTTACAAGTAAAAATCCAGTATTTTCTGCTAGAAAATTACTTAGAACCCCCAAACATTATATATATTTTTTAGCAGAGACTCTAGAGAATAAGATGGCGGTTGTTGCAATATTTTATGTCACACAGTATTTGCGCAGTGGTCTTTCAAATGCAATTTTTTGGGGAAAAATGACACTTTCAAAAAAAAAAAATTTTTTGTATATGTGATGTTACGCCGCGAGAGAATCGTGATCTTTATTCTAAGCAAAAAAAATTGTGATTCTCATTTTGGCCAGAATCGTGCAGCTCTACTGGAAGCTGATTGGTTTCTGTACAGAGCTGCACCAGATTTTGTGCTCTCCAGTTTTAGTAAATCAACCCCCATCTGTCACCCTCACATAATGCCATTTCTATAACCCTACCCTGGTAATTTAACAATTCACGCCTTCAGTCCTGTAACTCAAACATCTAATAGTAATCCCAGAATACATGAAACAACGATTTTTGGATTAATTAGATAGAACAGGGAGGTTACTCAAACTTTCACACCTCCCGTTTTGTTTTTGAACAATCAACATCTGCCTTGATGCATTACATGGTGATCAGATTAATATGAATAAGTTACCCGTGTGACTATAAATTTTGATATTTTTCCTAGAACAGGTTTGATTTAATGTACAACTAAAGACAAAACTTTTTTTTAGTTTTGGATAAAGTGCAAAGAGAATAGAACATGTATCTGATTGTCTGAGC
The DNA here is from genome assembly GCA_018402905.1 of Glandirana rugosa. Classification (NCBI taxonomy): domain Eukaryota; kingdom Metazoa; phylum Chordata; class Amphibia; order Anura; family Ranidae; genus Glandirana; species Glandirana rugosa. The sequence goes on from BLSH010022563.1 coordinate 76,311, forward strand.
CCTCATATGGCCTGTTCTACATGGGACACGCTCCGTTTGGATCTGTCCACTGATCCCCTGCTGATTGGAGCAGAGCAGGCGTATGACAGGTCTGTGTCCACTCAGTCTCTACAGAGCGGACACGGACACAGCTCACTCTGCTCTATGGGCAGTCGGGTGTGAATGGACTTCTCTGTCAGTTTACACCTAACTACCCTAGCTACCTAGATGGAGAGGGACTGGATCGGATTGGGGATAGGTGGGTGTAAACGGACACAAGTTCCCTTACACACGCTAGTCCATGGGGTTGAATGGAGGGTCCGATAAGGTGCACCTGAAAAACTGACAGGTGGACCTGATCGAACCCTTCATGTGAAATGGGTCTTAGAGAGATTCACCTTCTCTATTTGTCCTGTTTATTGCTAACAAAGAGTGAAATTGAAGGAAAATCCAAATTTAGAGTTGTCACAAGAAAAGGGATATAGGGGACATCTTTCAATGGGGACACTAGTGCTTGTGACCCTGGGGACAACTCGGAAATTCCCTAATTTTGGAAGGACTTCTGCTAACTTACTGTTTTGGCTATGGGATACGGAGTAAAGAGAAGTCTCCCGAATGGAGAAAAAAAGTTTTGCCTTTAGTTCTTCTTTAAAGACAGGAAGTGGGTTTTTCAATTAATATATATCAGAAAGTGGCGTGCCTGGCTTACAAGTGAGACAGCAGTATGCATTATCTGTTGCGCATGAGAAATAACCCTATCCAGACCAGAGGCCATAGAAACCCAGACCAAAATGGAACATCATCCTTCTGTCCATAAGAGAGGAGGGCAAGATTGATCCTCCTAATAGGAAACAACAATAAAACCATAATGGAGGTTCTAACCTTACCCTCTGCTATACATAACGAGGAAAAGTTTGGGCTGAAGCTGGGCATTGTTTATTTAATAAAACTTTAAGATGTATCTGACAAAAAAAGTGATTAGTTTATTAAATTAAACTGCATACCTTGTACATCTAGTCGGATCTCCTTCTCTTCCGTCTCTGACTTGTACAGCATGGAGCACTTATAGATGCCTCCATCGGGTATATTGATGTTTGATATAGACAGATCAGCGATTCCATCCTCTGCCCGGCCTGTATACGACATACGAGGATCTGTGGATTTCACTGCTGTATTCTGAACACTTAATATTTCCTTTCCCTGGAAGTACCAAATTATTGAAAGATCTTTGCGATCAATAGGAGGCTTCTTGACTGTGAGCAAGCAGGGAATGTTCACATCTTTCCCCATTATGGCTTTCTTGGCAGACAGCTCCAATGCCCAACCTGTATATAGTAAAAAACATAGTTATACATATATAATATAAGCAGCAGTTTTTTTAAAGCGATACTAAAGGTTTTTTTTTTTTTTTAAATAACAAACATGTCATACTTACCTTCCTTTGTGCAGCGGTTTTGCACAGAGTGGCCCCAATCCTCCTCTTCTGGTGTCCCCCAGCAGTGCTCTTAACTCCTCCTCTTCTCGAGTGCCCCATCAGAGAAGCGCTCTCCCTGGGGTCACTCGTGCGGGCGCGCTTCCGTGTCCTGCTGCTGCGTCCATTGAAACATACAGCAGGACTCAGCCCCGCCCCCTGGCTTCTGCGTCACTGGACTTGACTGACAGCAGGGGGAGCCACTGGTTCCCCTGCTATCAATCTATCCAATGAGGACCTGAGCCCGGGGCTGGAGGTGCTGGGCTCGTCCCCGGCACAAGAACGATCGGGCTCAGGTAAGTAAAAGGGGGGCTCTGGGGGGCTGCTGCCACAGAAAAGGTTTTTCACCTTAATGCATAGAATGCAATAAGGTGAAAAACCGTGAGGGTTTACAACCCCTTAACCACTTGCCGACCGCCCGCCGCAGCGTGACGGCGGCAAGATGGCTCGTTATTACGAACCGCCGTCACAGGACGGCGGCCACGATAACTAGCATTGTGAGCTCGCGCGCTCACTGTGTTCGGGGGGGGGCAGGGAGCGGGTAGGGCGGACTCAATCGCCGCCGGCTACCCGCGATGGCTCCCCCACACTGAAAGAACGGAGGTCCGTGTGTGTAAACACGGATCTCCGTTCTGTTGAAGGGGGAAGGGCGAACCGATGCAGAGGGAATCAAATACCTCCAAAAGAAAGCTCTATTTGTGGGAAAAAAAAGGACGCAAATTTCATTTGGGTACAACGTCGCACGACCGCGCAATTGTCAGTTAAAGCGACGCAGTGCCGAATCCCAAAAAGTGCCCTGGTCCTAAAGTGGGAAATCCTTCTGGAGCTGAAGTGGTTAAACCACATCCCACATGGCCAATAGCAAAATGATGGCTGGGCGGTGGCTCTCCCGTTCTGATTGGACATTATATGACGTCCTTCAGAACAAGCTGCTTGTGAATGCGCAGCAATCGGTAGTGCAGCGTGTCACTCCGACACACTGCATCTCCGATCACGGTAAAGAGCCTATGATGTAGGCTCTTTACCAAGTGATCAGCTGTGTCCAATCACAGTGTAACTAGGAAGTTCTGGTAATCAGCATTCCTCTATTCACGCTGACAGAGGCCGATAAGCGTCTCTTCTGACAGGGGGGGGGGGGGGTCTGCACTAATAATCAGTGCAGTGATTATCAGTGCATCCCCATCAGCTATGCCAATCAGTGCCCATCAGTGATGCCAATCAGTACACACCAGATATGCCAATCAGTGCCCATCAGTGATGCCTTTCAGTGCCGCCTGTCAGTGCTGTCTATTAGTGCCCATCAGTACCGCCTATCAGTGCTGTCTATTAGTGCCCATCATTTCTCATCAGTACTGCCCATCAGTGTCGCCTATGGGTGCCCATCACTGCTGCCCATCAATGCTGCCTATTCGTTTTACCTCATCAGTACCACCTCACCAGTGCCGCCTTATCAGTGCACGTCAGTACAGTCTCATCAGCGCACATCAGTGAAAGGGAAAACATACTTATTTACAAAAGTTTATTCCTAGATTGTAAGCTCTAATGAGCAGGGCCCCCTGATTCCTCCTGTATTGAATTGTATTGTAATTCTACTGTCTGCCCTCATGTTGTAAAGCGCTGTGAAAACTGTTGGCGTTCTATAAATCCTCTATAATAATATTAATAATAATAATAATAATAACAGAAACAAAGAAAAACTTTTTTTTTTCAAATTTTTGGTCTTTTTTCATTTCTTTAGGAATAAATTTAAACACCCAGTGGTGATTAAATACCACCAAAAGAAAGCTCTATCTCTCTGAAAAAAATCCACCCTCTCTATTTGTCCTGTTTACCATTATCACTGAAAGTAAAAGTAAAAGAAAATCCAACATTTTGGGCCAATAATAAAGGGGAAATTTTTCAATGGGTCAATAGTTCTGGTGGTAACCAGGGACTCTTTCACTTTGTAGGGATTTCCTCTCACTTCCTGTTTTGGCTATGGAGGGAGTAAAGGGACATTTCCCCAATGGGACACAGATGGCGAAAAAAAACTTGACAGGTGTTATAACCCTCCCTTACCCTCTTCACAATGAAAGAAAAACATTTTGGTACATAAAGAGAAATTATAATGGGCACATTTTATCAAAATTGTTTTTTTTTTGTAATGTCTACAAAGCATATTTTTTGGGGATTTTTTTTAAATTTGTGTAAAATCGTTTACATTTAGTAAAGGGTGCATTTTTCAACTTTTAGCCCCCGGTTCACACTGAATGGGGCTTTGAAATCGCGCCACTACAGCATGATTTCTAAGCCGCCGGTCAGTGCGATTTCATGTGCGGCTTGCTGACATCTGTGCAATTTCATGCATATATGTCAATGAACATAAAAATCACCAAAAATAGTGCAGGGACCTATTTAATTTAATTTAGTTTTTAAATTGGTGCAAGTCGGTGTCGCACCATATGCTCAAATTGGGTGCGACTTGTCATGCGATTTTGAACTGTCAAATTACATGACAAGTTCCACCGGTGTGAATGGGGGGCTTACAGACAAAATTGGGATAACACCTATTTTATATTTGTCGCATGTTTCCATTAACAGAGTTTAAAAGTTGCATGTTACCTTTTTAAAGAGCTTTTTACTTGCCTAAAAATCCTTCTTGAGTAAGGAAAGAAAACGTCTATTACAAAATATGCTAAAGATTGCAATACTAATAAACAGTGATAGTAGGAGAAAAGCTGTAGCTTACTATATAAATGAATGACTGCAAAAACTAAAATGTGTCTAAACAAGTGCATTGCCACCATCCTGATCATTCACATAACATATCTTTAACCACTTCAGCCCCGGAAGGTTTTACCCCCCTTAACGACCAGGCCATTTTTTGCAATATGGTACTGTGCTACTTTAATTGACAATTGAGCGGTCGTGCAACGCTGTACCCAAATAAAATTGATGTCCTTTTTTCCCCACAAATAGAGCTTTCTTTTTGGTGGTATTTGATCACCTCTGCAGTTTTTATTTTTTGCGCTATATTTTTTTACTTTCTGCTATAAAACAAATCCAATAAAAAATTGTAAAAAACAGAAAATTTCCTATCAAATACTTACCGTGATTTTTCTTTCCTGATGGACTCCATGGCAGCATACGTATGGGTTAACCCCGCCTCCTCTCCACTCCTATAGGACCCCACTCCCATAAATTTAGGCTTAGAGCCAGGGGCCGTGTTCTGTAACTAGCCTGCTCCTGACACTGGGGTGGGAACTCCGGCTGCCATGGAGTCCATCAGGAAAGGAAAATTACGGTAAGTATTTGATAGGAAATTTTCAGTTTTCCTGACAGACTCCATGGCAGCATACGTATGGGAATTAACTAGCCATACACCTCATGGACGGGCAATGTTGAAAATACTGAACCAAAGGCTTTAATTCGTACCATCAACAGACAGGCCCTTCAGGCCACAAAGAAACAGAGGATAACGAAGCAGGCTCTGCATAATAATGAGCAATAAATGTATTGATTGAGGGCCGCAAGGCCGCCCTACGGACTATATTGGGAGCCATATGCTGCGAAACTGCCTGAGATGTAGACACACTCCTGGATGAGCAAGTGGTCACCACCTCCAGAGAGCCAAGCCCTCAGCCCTGAGCCTGTTGGATGGCCCGGACAAACAGATAAAAGCACAAACTGCTGCCATGGAGTATGCAATAGAAAGGTATACATTACCGCACACGGCATCCCCCACGATTACGCCTGGATGCAGAGGACGTTGTTGCTGCATGGGCTCAGGGTGTTTATGGCCGCCGCCTCTTAGCTAGGCTATTAGGCCGTACTGCTGCTTTGCCTGCCAATGGCCAGGCTTGAGCTCTACATGACACCGCATCCATCACCCTTCTCCACCCCGCTCATGGCTGGGGGTTTTCTGGAGATTACATATGATGCCACATTCATCACCCTTCTTCACCCCACTCACAGTTGGGGACTGCTAGGGATTTACATGGGACCGCATCCATCGCCCTTCTCCTCCCCGCCCATAGCTGGGGCTGCTGGAGATTATACATGGTGCCGCATCCATCACCCCACTCACACCTGGGGACTGCTAGGGATTTACATGGGACTGCATCCATCGCCCTCTCCTCCCCGCTCATAGCTGGGGCTGCTGGAGATTATACATGGTGCGGCATCCATCAACCCACTCACACCTGGGGACTGCTAGGGATTTACATGGGACTGCATCCATTGCCCATCTCCACCCCGCTCATAGCTGGGGCTGCTGGAGATTTTACATGGCAGCGCATCCATCACCCCTCTTCAACCCACTCACCGCTGATGACTGCCAGGGATTTACATGGGACTGCAGCTATCGCCCTTCTCTGACCCGCCAATGGCTGGGAATTGCTGGAGACACCACACATCTTCTGGATCACAACTTGCTGAACAACCAGGCCTCGATCGTGGTCACCTTATCCAAGGTAAGACTTCAATCATTCTGGTCTTCAGGAGGAGGACAAAAAAAGAACACGGCCCCTGGCTCTGAGCCTAAATTTATGGGAGTGGGGTCCTATAGGAGTGGAGAGGAGGCGGGGTTAACCCATACGTATGCTGCCATGGAGTCTGTCAGGAAATCTAATTTATTCATCAATTTAGGCCAATATGTACTCTGCTACATATTTTTGGTAAAAAAATCCCAATAAGTGTATATTGATTGGTTTGCGCAACAGTTATCGCGTCTACAAATTATAGGATATTTTTATGGCATTTTTTTTTTTTTTTTTTTTACTAGTATTTTTAGTTTTTAGCGGGACTGTGACTTTGCGGCAGACAAATTGGACACCTAACTGACACTTTTGACACCTTTATGGGGACCAGTGACATTATTACAGTGATCAGTGCTAAAAATATGCACTGTCGCTGTACTAATGACATTGGCAGGGAAGAGGTTAACGTGAGGGGCGATCAAGGGGTTAAGCGTGTCCCTAGGGGTTGTTTGCTAACTGTGTGGGGGATTGCTCTGACCGGGGGAAGATAGAGATTTGTGTTCCTGCTTAGCAGGAACACAAGATCTTTAGCTTTTCCCCTGTCAGAATAGCAATCTGGCTTGTTTACATAGGCAGATCACGATTCTGCCTCTCTCGGGAACAATCGTGGATGGCCGGAGGACATCAGGTCCACCGGACCCGCTGATTGGGTTCCCCCTCTGTCCAATCAGCGCAATGTCGCGCCTCCAGTGGAGCCCATGTGCGCCCCCTAGTAGCCATTGCACAAAATTACGTACAGGTACGTGATTAGGGCACAATAGAGCCGACCTGCCACAGTACAAGTCCGTTAGGTGGCAAGTGGTTAACATCTAAATAAGTTCCGGCAGCAAAAACACTTAAAGCGGTTGTCTACCCTGTTAAAAAAAAAAAAAAAAAAACCTGCAAGACAATAGCATAATGAGCTAGTATGCACAGCATACTATCTCATTATGAAATACTCACCCTGAAACGAAGATCAGCCGGGCTACTCGGTCCCCTCTGAGGGAGCGGACATCTTCCCTCGGATCTTGCTTTCCGGGTACGCGGCTCCGGCGTCACTCCCGCACATGCACACGGGAACCCTGTCTTTCCGGCAATCTCCGGCACTATGCACCAGGCCTTTGCCGGGGCATCACAGCGCATGCGCAGTGAGGCCGCAGTCGCTTGGAGGGGCAATATCTCCTAAACCATACAGGTTTAGGAGATATTCATTTTACATAAGCCTTATTATAGACTTGCCTGTAGCTAAAAGTGTCCCCAAAGGGTAGACAACCGCTTTAAAGCTCATTTACACACACAGCAAGGACAGCCATGCTTCTGAAAAACAATTCACATTTGGAGCACTTTTCAGAGGCATTTGAAAGGAGATAAGTAGGTGATATGAGGAAATCCCTCGATTGTCTGCAGAACTATTGTTTCCGTTGGAGGATTTCCCCTCTATTCCCATTCTGATGACAACCTGCAATTTGGATCCTCTTTCACTTTCAATCTTGGTGATAGCAATAAAGAGGACAAATAGGGTGAATCTCACTAACGGGGGGCACAGACAGCAATAAAAACAGCAAATAAGTGTTTTGCCTTTAGTTACACTTTAATTCTACTTTGATCCCCTCAAAATATCGCCCACGTGTCAGCCCAATGGTGGCCATACAATGCTTCGAAAAATGATTGATTCATTTTCTGATTGTTCCCGCTAGAAAAAAAAAAATCTATCTATAGTCAACAACCTATTCAATCGATATGTCACACATATGTCCTTCCTTTTCAATCTGCAGTGCAGTCATTTTCTGTAAAATGCAATATGGCCACCTGAGGGCGCTCTGTACACAGATGGTGTACAGAACGTTCCCCCAGGTATGTAATTTCCTGCTTGTGTGATTGGCTGACTGTCTGCACTAAGATACAAATCTGATTTTTGGCATCTCCTGCAACAATAATGTAAATTTTAGTGAGATACTCCCAAAGGGAAATCACGTCTAAAGGGATGCAGACCTGGCCACTTTCCTCAATAGAGCCCTGCAAATGCAGCAGCTGATTGATAATTATAAAGTCCCTCCCATACAGATTCACTCTGAACATGGACACAGACAAACAGCTTATCCTTCAGAATAACAAACGGTAGGAATCTGCATCAAAGCTTGTTAAAATCCCTGCAATGTACATAGATCATCCAGAGGGGAAAGGGTGAATTTCCCTAACAGGGAACAGACACCTTCTAATCTCTCTCTCCATAAAAAAAAGTTTTGCTTTTAGTTAAACTTTAACCACTTGCCAACCGCCCCATAGCAATTTTACTGCTACAAGGCGGCCGTGCCACGCAGGATCACGTGTATACACTATATTGTCAAAAGTATTGTGACGCCTGCCTTTACATGCATATGAGCTTTAATGGCATCCCAGTCTTAGTCCGTAGGGTTCAATATTGAGTTGGCCCATCCTTTGCAACTATAACAGCTTCAACTCTTCTGGGAAGGTTGTCTACAAGGTTTAGGAGTGTCTATGGGAGAGTTTGACCATTCTTCTAGAAGCACTTTTGTGAGGTCAGGTACTGATGTTGGACGAGAAGGCCTGGCTCACAGTCTCCACTCTAATTTATCCCAAAGGTGTTCTATCGGATTGAGGTCAGGACTCTGTTCAGGTCAGCCAAGTTCCTCCACCCCAAACTCACTCATCCATGTCTTTATGGACCTTGATTTGTGCACTGGTGAGCAGTCATGTTGGAACAGGAAGGGGCCATCCCCAAACTGTTCCCACAAAGTTGGGAGCATGAA